>JZKD02S2418964.1:90001-104249 GCA_000966675.3 Picea glauca | reverse complement strand
CTCCACCTATCAACATCACCATTTGTTTTGAAAGGTAGAAAATATTAGAATGTGTATCGCATCTAAGAGTAGTGAAATCTTTCACTTGTTAAATGGGTTTTTACTCCGATATAAACGGAATTACATAGAGTGAAATAAAATAAAAATCACTTGGTAAAATTAACTAATGTATTAAATACAAAATTTTAATACATGGCCATCTTTCCATTATAATTAAACTTGAACTAAACTATGACAAACTTTTAATACATAACGATCTTTTCATTATAAGTAAATTATGATTATTAATAAAATTTTAATACAAAATCATATTTTCATTATAATTAAACTATGACACTAACTATTGAACATTCTATTATAACTAAACTATGACATCATTAGTTATTGAACCATTTTTAATACATGACCATCTTTCCATTATAACTAAACTATGACCACAATTATGAAACGATTCCAATAACATACCATGAATTTCAATATAATATAAAATGAAATTCAATGAAAAATAAAAACCATATTTAGTAAATATTGTAACATCAAGAAAAACGCCAAAATAATAAAGAAAAACTCCAAAACAATAAGGTTGGCGACTTTCACCTCACAACATCTCCATGCAAGAAATTGTGCAATCATATTCAATGATTCTAATAACATAACATGAATTTCAATATAACATAAAATGAAATTCAATGAAAAATAAAAACCATATTTAATAAAGATTGTAACATCAATAAAAACTCCAAAACAAATAATGTTGGTAATTTTCACCTCACAACATCTCCATGAAAGAAATTGTGCAATCATATTCAACTAGTAAATAATGAGTTGTTTGAAAGAAATTGTCCAATCATATTCAACTAGTAGATAATGAGTTGTTTGACACATCTTGGTAGAGAAAGTACAACATCTCCATGAAAGAAATTGTGCAATCATATTCAATTAGTAGATAATGAGTTGTTTGGCACATCTTGGTAGAGAAAGTACAATTTCAACTAGTAGAGAATGGGTTGTCCAACACATCTTGGTGGAGGAAGTACACTTAAATGTGTACATAGGAAAATATAGTTTCACACAACCATCATGAGAGATGAATGGATGGATGCAAGTTTATATTGAGCAAATGCGAAGGTTTTAACTTGATTGTCATTAAGATTTGTCGTAGTCTAAACGTTCTACATTTTGGCATTTTTAAGGGATATTTTATATTTAATTTTGCATGTAATATGGCAATAACTTGTTTGATATGTAGATTTGAGTGGCTAATATTGTACAATCAGAGTGCCCGAGTTTTTCAGCATATTGAATCCATTTATGCATTCAAAAATAAAAGTTAAGCAACATAAAATTGTGATTTTGTCTAAATTTATGTTACCGAATTCCGACAAAAATGACCAAAACATAAAACAGTTAGATAACACCTTAAAATTCGAGATCATTGACCCAAAATGGAAAGATTAGAATGACATAGACATTGAAGTCATCGTGGCAATGATGTGTTTCACTTCCAACATGTCTTCTTCATTGTGGCATGTGACTCCATCGTGGCATGTGGCATGTGACAAGGTGTACATATCTATCTTATCCCATTCATCCACATTTTCATTTAGCTATACAACTTAGGGCTATCTAGTCCCACCTTTAATTTCTAAATGGACGTACCACTCCTATGATTTCTCTGACCCACATGGGATTCATGATTCGACCCCTCACCTTAGAACGTTGTCTATTGTTTCTTTTGGATTTTTATCACTACCTTAGAATGTTTGAACATACCATCTTTAAGGCCTACATCAGTCATCCCTAGAATATACGTTGATGCATTGCCATGAGTAAGTAGGTTGAAATTATGAATAACTCATTTATTTAAGTTTCAAACATGTCCATTCATAATGCTATTCCGAGCATGTAAAGAATACTGAAATTATGCAATATTCTTAATGAAATTGCAAGAGGATTTTGAGACAAATACTGCCATTGCTTGAGATTCGATTTGAGAGAATCACGAGTCACACATAATCGATAATGGGATGATGCTAAGAATCGTTATAAACTTGATAGTTTAAAGTAGTTATTCGAAATCAAACATAATAGTAATAGTTCATTTTAATCAAATTAAAATGCCTTATTGACATCATAGATTCCGAGTGTCAGCTGACAACATATAAAGGAGGATTCCAACTATTTGGATACAGAGGATTTGATTGATTTTAATCCCAAACTCTAATGTTATGACAATATCACCCCTTTGAAAATTGATTCCATAGTAGCAAGTCATAGACCCAAGATCTTTAACCAAACATAAACCAGATCCTTTGAAGGTTAAGCTTAGTAATGGTTTATTTTCTTTAAACTAAATTTAATGATGAGGTCGCATTTGAAATGTTATTTCACTATCTTATGCTTGCTTACCACTTGTTGTATCTATATCTATATATAGACTTTGTCTAAACATTCAAACTTTTGAATTTTTTCACTTGAATTTGGCGAAATAGATCTTGGTGAAATCATCATTTTCAACAGTAGATCAAGGTAGTTCTCCTATCTTGAGACTAAGCTTGTGTATTTATATGTACTCTATTTTCTTTGTTTAATGAAGAGATCCCTAGCACCTTTTGAGTTTGTGCATAATAATGTCTACTCTCACATTTCTCAATATGGTATTAGAGTAGGACTGGGATTAACTCAATTAAAATTCATGAGAGCATCCATTGCAGAGAGATATGCAAAATGATAAATTATATTCCACACATTACACAGAAATATATCACACTTAAATAAGTGTTGTGGGATCCAACTTATTCCACTCTTGGAGGGAGAGGTTGAAAGAATCTCTCAACATCCTCCAACAAACCCAATCCAATCCCTAAACTCTAGTAGTGGAATTAATTAGGCATTATCTCTAACACACCCCCGTTAATGCCTATATTACAAAACTTCACAAATTACATAACAGAAAAGGTTACAACACTTCGTCTGGCATGATCCTCACCAATGCATACACCCACTCTAACGCCTCTGGATTTTGCTCTTTCTCTTCCTCTTCTTTGAGCTTTCCTTTCAACTCATTTAAAGTATAAATGTTTTAGATCATCATTCATGCACTTCTATGATTGACAATTTTGACAATCTCGGCTCATCGGGGTTTCCATGAGAAAATATGTCAATTATTGATGCATTCTATGAACATGCCTCCATCTGTCGGATTTCTACTTTCGTATATCTATTAGTGACTAGAAGAACAGTTTGGATACAAAATGTCCTCAACATTCAAGTATACAAGGTGACTTCAAATAAGAACAATTGTTCTTGAAACCGAGGTTGCGAGCTTATATCAAGATACAAGAGTTCTTATTTTACATAAACACTTACATAAAAATATTTAAACCCAACACACTTATATAAAAAATATATATAGAAGTAGAAAAGGAGATAGATATTCTACGGTGGCTTCCACAAGTAGCATTTGTTTTGCGTGTTATTCTTCACACATGACATTGCAGAGATGCAAATTGAATACACATCAACTAATTCATCTTTTATGCAACAATCATCAGGGATGATTTTAAGGACGGAGATTTATTTTAAAATGTAGAAACCTTGGCGAATCTTACTAATCCTTCATATGTCAACTATAAATGTTTGGCAATATTTTTGTAAAAATATTTAAAATTATAAGTTTTTTATATAGTTTTTATATAATTTTGGCGATTTTTAAGGTAAATTAATTTTATCCTATAGAATTTGGGCGAATCATTTTTAAAATAGCGAATCTCATTTTTGGAAAAACCATGGAAAATTAGCCCATGAGCGAAATTTAGCCCCTAAAATCATCCCTGACAATCATTCATCCTGCGGCTCAATTGTGGTTTCGGGGCAGCAATTGCTCCAACAATGATACACCCCTCTCACAACAACGTTGATGGCTCAATGTATTGGGATGGCATCTCCATAGATCTATAGTGATGTCACAATGTGACTAGTGTGCAAGTTATTGACATGCTTCCTGATGGATCCTCCCTCACTTGCAACGACAGTGCCTTCTCCATGGGTTTATTTTCTTGTACGCAGATCTATCTCATATGGATGCTTTCTCACCGTGCAGATCTATTCCTCTTTGTCACTTCCCCTTACTAGCTCTGCGATTTCTTTGTTTGACAACACTCCTCCTTCATGAATATGAACAGGGACCTTGTGTCTCCTCTCAGATATTGACGCTCCTTCACGAATATGAATAGAAACATATAATAGGGGCAATTCTGCAATTTTAACCTTGCTCCTTTACGGATGTGAAAGCAGACGGCTGGCAACTATCTCTCCAATAACAATGGCCTCTTCTACTCTTTCTGCATTCAATGGGACGATCTAACAATTTTCAATAGAAATTCAAAACGCCATCTCAAATCGCTTACCAGATTCTGGAGCTACGACCTGCGACTATGTTTGAAACTATAGTATTTCTTATTCTTGATGGAGCAGGTTGAATGTGTAACTGATCGAAAGTAATTGCAACAACTCTTCTTCATGAAACCAAGGACTTCTCATGGCTTTTGATTCAGATCGCAACCTCTGTCTTTTGCAAGTGGTGCGCAGATTTACTCACACAACATCACGACAACATCACAGACTCAATGCACAACCCATTCTTTCGAATTAGAGTGGTGACTCATTATTTGGAGGTGACCACATAGTATACAAATACAATAGTATAGTAGGATCATGTCCTTAGCATCAGATCCATGCAACTCCTTTACCTCAGTGGCTTTGATACCAAATTGGAATTCCTGAGAGTAGCCATTGCAGAGAGATACACAAAATGATAAATTATATTACACACATTACACAAAACTATATCACACTTAAATAAGTGTTGTGAGATCCAACTTATTCCACTCTTGGAGGGAGAGGTTGAGCGAATCTCTCAACATCCTCCTACAAACCCAATCCAATCCCTAAACTCTAGTAGTGGCATTAATTACGCCGAAAGGTGTATACTTATTGGCAATGGGCACAATTAATGACCTTTTAATCTGAAATTCTAATCTGATGGCTAACAATTGAAGATACTAGCATATTCTTAGTTGTCCTCCCAAATCAATGAACGTGATTTACTCTTCATAACTTCCTTGTATTTTTGAATGCATCCGTTAACCTGTTTACTTTTTAACATTTACCTAATCATATTAAGAAATCACTGTAGCACCATATAATTGCCAAATTTGGATTATTGTCTGTGCGTTTCATATTCGATGGTTGGCCAACCCACCAAGCATTTCATTTTTGAGCGTGGATATCTTTTGGCGTTCTCAACCGATACCTTTACCTAATCATATTAATAAATTACTGTAGCACCATATAATTGCCACATTTGGATTATTAACGGGCACTACTTCAACTTCCTCCTCAACTGTCTATGCATCTCAGCTGTCCACGCGTTTCATATTCGATGGCTGGCCGACCCACCAAGCGTTTCATTTTCGAGCGTGGATACCTTTTGGCGTTTTCAGCTACGAGTTAGCAGCTATGCTAGTTAGGTATTATCTCTAACAAACTCCCAGGCCCATGGACCTTGGAAGTGAAATGAAAACCTGCGTAGAGGAATAGTTTCATGTAGGTGAGAGTACTCTGTTTGTGTGTCCCCGATTTGTTTGTTTGTGAAGCCACTTCGTCTGATAAAAAGGTCGATTTGACAAGTCAGGGGTGATTTTTCTCACTGATCCATGCGACCACATTCTTTTTGGTCATATCGAGTTTCTCTAATATTGCAGGTGTCCTTTCTCTCTCATATTCGACGCGTATGACCAAATTCACCTCCGATTGAATCCATCTGTGTGTAGCCAAAGGCGCGTACGACTGCTTGAACGCTTTCTAGCTGGGGTCAATATATCAATTTCTCTATTTGAGGGGAAGATTTATCTCGTTGGAGGGTCGATCTGTCTGTCTAACTATTCAAGGGCTGATTTTCTTAGTTGGTGCCAGAATTTCTCCACTGGGAAGTTGTATGGTCACGATTTGTTGGTTTGAATACGTGGGGCTTCATGTTTTATTGCAGGTCTATTTCTGGTCTAATTTCCTTTGAGACCTTGGTCGTCGACTACTTGGTGAATGATGAGCTACAAGACTTACTCAATCGTCAATTGATCCTATAGAAGTAAATATTTTCAGTAATGTCCCAAAGTAAATATTTCCCATCAATGTGTGGAACTTCTACTCACGACATGACGCAGATTGAACAACCACCGACAAAACAAGAAAAAATCAACCTGCATCTCCAAACTATGAACAATGGTCGGTTGAAACTATGCAGTCATGTCTGTGAAACTCAAGTGGGATGCAAGTGTTAACCCATATGCAATTTCAAGTTTACCAACAATGTGTGTTGAAGCCTGAGGTGTAAAATTCAATGAAAGTAGATATTGTCACGGTGAAGATAGAGCAAGGGGATTCCTGCTTCTTTTGAATTGGAATCTGGATCTGCTTGTTATGGATCAATCTTGAAGGCTTGACGATAACAACATTGGATTGTTGCCTCATGGTGTGTTTTCAGTTTTCACGGGGTTCTAAGCCGCCACGATCTTTAGCCTTTGATCCTTCACAATCAAAGCGACTCCAAGCATTTGTTTCTCAAACCCATCAAATAAAGTGTTTTAATGAGTAGCCTATCTTTGATGATCTTTAGTGTTGATGCATATGTCAATTATGTGGAGTTGGAGTTGGTTAGTGGGTTGTGGTTGAATGAGAAGACATAATCTGTTTCCTTGTCTTTGCATGCGAAGGAGTTTTGTAGTTTTTTTGGAGTTCATTGGAACTTTTGTTTTCCAATTTATTATATTTTGGAGCATACTAGAAGATTTTTTCCCTTTCCTTGTTATTCCCAATGATTGGTTGCAAGCCTCATTTAATTCTTTTTTGAGATTCTTGGTTTTTCTCATGGGATTCAAGCCACATTTAATGCAATGCTTCCTCGAGTGGTTTTTTACTCACCATGTTCGATCGAGATCAAGTGTCTTCAAAGTGAGCCTTGTATACAACACTAATTCCTATATTGACTTGGTGGTTGTATCGAATGGTGACACATGCACTCCGATGAGATGGATTGGCATCCATAGGGACACTCAACACATGATGTTTTCTCGGTTGTAAATAAGTACCTCATCAAGCATTTCTAGAGGATCATTTTATTTTGGGGGTGTGAAATCATCTCTCATTGCCTCAAGAACTTAGAATGTGCATTGGAGATTGACTCTCATTTGGAGAGGAGTTTTCTCCTACGGGTTTTTCTCCTTTTCTCCATTTATGTACATGGGTACCTTATCAGGCCTCGTTGACAAGAACCATCTTTGTTCTTCTTTGTTCCTCCCTATGTTTCTCTTATGGGGTGTTATGGCAAAAAATGGCACACACCTATGCATTTTAGCCATGGCCTAACCCTTTTCTCAATGCTTGTTAGACTTTTCCCTAAAGGTCCTCTCAAAAATCATCTAAAAAACATGCCCTAAGAGCATATGAGTGGATTTCCCTAGTGCAACAAACAAACATTCATGCCCTTCCTCACTACAACCAACAAATGCCCTCATTTTTGGTGAAAAATAAAATAATCTCGTGTTTTCGGGAAGGTTTTTTGGTTGGGATCGTTTCCCAATGACCATTTCCCGTACATAACGAAATTCAACTCCCCAAACCTCTTTGGGAAGATATAAAACAACCATAGAGGGACAAAGAGGACAACACAAGTCCCTTGGTGCAAATTTATGTTGCCAGCATCTAACGAGCCTCCTTTCCCTATATTCTCTGAGCAACATCCCCTTTAGTTTGGAAACTTTTTTTCCATAGCTTCCTTCTCATTTTATGTGGCTATAAGGTGTCTCCTTATCCCTATCTGAGTCATTGAGCGAAGGGTTGAGTTGATTCTTCAAGATTCCCAGAGGAACCCATACAGTTGGCTTCAAGATGGTGCCTAAGGATGGACAAGGTTGTAACTTACCTTTTCCACTTGCTCATAATAAAAGAGATTGTTTTCCCCCATATTTTTATTCATTGTACATTTATCTTTATGTTTAATTTGAATATGACACATAACATGCACATGATTTTGGTTGTATAACTACTTTCGTCGTAGCCCTAATTTTGTATCTATCTTCTAGGATGATTCCAGAAGAAGATCATGATCTCTTCAACAAATTGGTGTAGGGATCGACATCAAACGGGAGAACAAAGTGCACCTTCTTTTCTCCTCTCTATCCCTACTTTCTCCTAATTAAAATAGTTATTTTATTTAGTTTTTGTGTGTTTCTCACTAAGGGGAGACTATTGTCTCTTTCACTTGGTATTTTGATCTAGGTGGATATCGGTGGCCACCCACCTTTTCCAACTAGCTCAAAATAGTTTTCTGGCAATTTTGGCAATTTATTATTTTTAGTAGTTTTAACTTCCAGGGCCATTTTGAGGGCCTAAATGAAGGTTTTTTGAGACCAAGCTTTTAAATGATAGTCGAAGGCATGATTGATCCCCCAAAATGAATCTCCTCAAAGATACCTTTCCAATGAGCTATCATATGCCTAAAACGAAGATCGTATGCAAAAGTTACGACTTTGGGAAGTTAATGTACTAACTTACCCAAACGGGGCCCATGTGACTTTTGGCACTTCATCTTCTAGGGTTCAGTTTTTGGATGTCTAGGGTTTTTGACATTCTTATTTATTATAAAAAGGCCTTCAGAGCCTCATGGTAATCATATTCTTGTGGATGAGCGCAGTCATCACATCTCTTCTTAGAGATAAGCCGCCACCATTCTAACAAGATTGTTTCTGCTGCATTTTACAGTTTCAACTTATTTCCTTATTGAATAGAAAACCAATTTTATTGTATCTCTGTTATTTTTTTTTAAGTAGCTGTTAATAATATGTATTCATTTTATTCCACTAATAAAATATGAATCAGTGGTATCAGAGCGGTCTGCTCCTTGTCATCTTAATGCATGTCCCCAATGAGGTCAAAGTACAAAGAGTTGGGTCTCAAGATTGTTTCTCTTGAGGACAAAACCTCTCGCATGCCCAAGCGACCTCTCATGGAAGGAGAAAATAAAGATGATGGGACAGGAGATCCTTTCAAACTGTTGATTAAGGAAGACCTCACGCAACAAAGGAACGATATGATGGATAGTTTTACGCAAATCCTTCGACAACTACCAACAAGCGACACATATTCTTCGAGCAGAGGATTCGCCCCCTTCAAGGTACAAATAAAATTCTATATTCCTATATTTGAAGGTCAGGTAGACGCAGATGTTGTAGAGAAGTGGTTGAATCTACCAGAAGCATATTTTTGTTTCCATAACTTTCTGAATAGAGAAAAAGATTACTTTTGCGCTCCTAAAAGTCATTCCCCGTGTCAAAGATTGGTGGGAAACCTTCTGTGAGCAAAAGGAAACAGAGGAACCCTCATTATTTATAGTCATGACCACCTGAGAATCCTTTAGGGATGCTATTAAGGAACAATACTACCCTGTCGGAAGTTATGACGACTTGTATACCAAATGGCCTACACTGTGGCAAGAAAGAGACCAAGCAGTGCCAGATTTCACAAATATTTTCCATACCTTGCACACCAAGATGGGTATCAAATATTTAGAGAGACATCTGGTGCTCAATTATCGTGGTGCTCTGCATAGATACATCCAGACCGAAATGGAATTTTTGGACATCTCATCCTTGGGCGCGACCTACTGATATGTCGTCAAAATCGAGCAGAAGCTCAAACAAAAGACGTGACAACTTGGGCCTGGGAACCCCTCACAAAAAAAGTCAGGAAAGGGTGGACCCAACCCATAGAACAAAGGACAGAGAAAACATGGACAGTATTAGGACAACTAGTGAAAGCCGCAAGAAAAGAAGGACAATGGAAAGACAAATAAAGATACTGGGAAGTTGTGCAACTTCCATAAGAGCCCTTGGCATAACACTGCTGACTGTTGCTCAAAGCAGTCGCTGGTGGCCGAAGTGAAAGCCTCTGAATCAGATGCGGGTTCTGACTCTAAGCTAGAACTAGAAAGGGGAAGATGGATCATTGACGTGGAACCCAGTGTCACCGTTCCTACCACCAAGTTCTAGCCTAGTGAACCAGATGAGCCAAAAGAAGGAGAGCGCCTTTTCCATTCACAGATGTGGGTAAAAGGCACCCCACTGCACTTCATCGTTGATAGCGGTAGCCATAAGAAACTCATCTCAGTAGAGGTTGTCAAGCGGTTTTCCCTGTCGACAACACCTCACCCACAAACCTACACCATTAGATGGCTCCTCCAAGGAATCGATCTCCGTGTCAGCCAACAGTGTCGACTATCGTATGGAATCAAGCCCTTCAAAGATGAGGTATTGTGTGATGTTGCTCCTCTCGAAGTTTTTAATATTATTTTGGGACAACCTTATTTATGGAAATGTCATGTTATATATGAGTCTAGGCCTCGTATTGTTATTATTACTTTGAATAGGAAATTGTATAGGATACCTGAGGCAGTCCCACCTAGTGTTATTTCCTTGATCTCTGCTAAGCAATGCAGCAAGGCCATCTCCCATATGGGAAAGTTTGTCTTATTCATGATTCTCTCTCAGAATAAGCGAAATATCATAGCCACATCCAGGGTCTCTACGACTGACTTCTCCACACAACAGAAGAAAGTAGATAAGGTCATGGAAGAATACTCGGATATCTTTTCTTCACCTACCCAGGTACCTCTGCACTGCCAGGTCAAGCACACCATCGATCTGACACACAGTGCATCACTGCCCAATGGGCCAGTCTATCACCGCTCTCTTTTAGAGAATGATGAGATCAAGTGATAGATCCAAGAACTACTCCATAAGGGGCACATTTGTCTCAGTTCATCCCCTTGCGGGAGCCCAATCATGTTGGTACAGAAGAAAGATGGAACCTGGTGACTCTGCATTGATTACTGGGATTTGAATAAAATCACAGTCAAAAGCTGGTACCCAATTCCCTGAATCGACGCCCTCCTTGATCAACTCACGGGGGCCAAATACTTCAGTAAGATTGATCTAAAGTCTGGCTACCACTAGGTCCCGATAGAACAGACCACCTTCAAGTCAAAGGAAGGCCTTTTTGAATGGTTGGTCATTCCCTTTGGTTTGACAAATACATCAACCACTTTCATGAGGTTGATGGACGATATAATGCGACCATTCACGAATAATTTTGTAGTGGTGTATTTGGATGACATTCTCATTTACAACAAGACTTGGGTCGAACACTTGCATCATATTCAACAGGTTTTGCACACTGTGCGACAACACAAGCTATATGCCAACTTGGAAAAATGCTCCTTTGGCATGGACAGGGTCCATTACCTAGGCTACATCGTTGATAAACATGGCATACATGTGGATTCAGCTAAGATCCAAGTCATTTGTGACTTTCCATCCCCAACCACACTCACTCAGCTTCAGATCTTTTTGGGCCTTGCCAATTTCTACTGCAGGTTCATGTTGGGATTCTCCTATATTACATGGGCCCTCAACCAAATAACCATGGGTGTTGGTAAGGCAAAATTTGCATGGGGCTGGTCCCAACAAAAAACATTTGATGATTTGAAGTAGTGTTTGTGCTCAGCCCCAGTACTTTCACTCCCAGACCTACAAAAACCCTTTGAGATCGAGACAGATGCTTCAGACTATGCTTTGGGCAGCGTTCTCACTTAGCATGACCACCCTGTGGCCTATCATAGTGAGACATTATCAGATGTTGTTTGTAAGTACCCCACTTACGACAAAGAAATGTACTCCATTGTGAAATTCTACTGCTAGTGGAGACACTACATTCTTGGGAAGGAGACAATCATCCACACTGATCATAAGCCACTGCAGTTCATGCAGACACAAGGAAAATTGCAGAATGACTGCCATCAAAAGTGGTCCACATACTTGCAGCAATTCCACCTCAACATCAAGTATAAAACATGAAACACCAATCGCGTCATTGATTGCCTCAGTAGAATGCCAGTCGTGACACTCACCATGGTGATAGACTCTTGCAACCATGAGACCTCTGGATGGCCCCAATTCTATGAGACAGACTCGGACTTCACCACCACCTACCAAATGTTGGCGGCGAACGTAGTTGTCGATAATTTCCATCTTCAGGATGGGTTGTTGTGTCATCTGGGCCATATCTATGTTTCATCAAGTGAGCAAGTGAAGATGATCTAGGAAGGCAACTAAAGTCGGGTGGCAGGACACTTCGGAGTAAAAAATATAGTGGCGATGCTACATAAACATTTATACTCATCGAAACTTCGACAGGAGGTCAACAAGTATATCAGGTCATACACTACCTGCACAATTGCCAAACCGACCACTAAGAAACAGGGCATGTACACCCCTCTTCCTAATCCTGACAGGCCATGGGAATCCATCTCAATGGACTACATTTCAGGCCTCCCGTCCACCAAGTGGAGAAATGACTGTGTTTTGTGGTTGTTGACCTCTTTTCTAAGATGATGATTTTGGTTGTCTGCTAGAAGAACATCACAACAGAGGCCATTGCCAAGGTCTTCTTTGAACAAGTCAGGGTACATTTTGGATCCCACAAACCATTGTCTCAGATCGGGACAGTCGATCTCTCAGCACATTCTGATCGAGCCTTTGGTCACTGCTGGACACTAATCTCACCAAATCCAAAGCCTTCCACCCTCAGATAGATAATGAAATTGAGGTCGTAAATCGAATGATTGTGCATATCCTTCGTATGTATAATTCACAACACCCTCGCACATGGGATGAGAGCCTTCCATATGTTCAACATAGCTACAATCGATCCCTACATAGATTAACCGATCACAACCCCTTTCAGGTGGGGTTGGGATTCCAACCATTGGGTCCCATAGATGTTTCAATTCCCCTTGTGGTCACCTCAACCGACTCATCTCCTGCTCCAACTGAAGCTGACAAAGCCACCCGATTCATTGAGAGAATCTAGAACATATTCTGACAGGTTCAGGATATCCTACAGAAGTCCAATGACAAGTACAAATATCATCATGATCAACATTGGGTGCCACATAATTTTCAGATGGGCGACAAAGTTTGTTTGTACTTGCAGAAAGAATGCCTTGCAGGACCCCATCAGAAGCTTTGCCCACTCCATTATGGGTCATACGCCATCACTAAGGCCATGGGGGATAATGTGTTTCAGCTCAACATTCCTCCTTTCCTTGTCTTGCACCCAGTGTTAAACGTGGATCTCCTTCACCCTTATTTCCCACCTTTATTGGACACCTCGGAAGTAGCAGAACATGTTGGAAGATTGGTTGTTCTCATTGATGTCAACCCTAGTCATGGGTTTTGGACCGCAAGATTGATAAAGGTATTTGGACATGAAGGACAATGCACATGCATACACAACACCCATGAATGGATAGTATACATCATGTTGTTTCCGATGGTATGTGGCACATCACATGGATCCTCATGGTTGAGGAGAAATGAATTTTTGAAGATGACAAAGTGAATTGAAGAAGGAAGTACATGTAAGCCCTGAAAATAATTAAAGAAAATAATTACAAAATAAAAAAGTTTCAGGTCGGCCCTAATGTTAAAAGGAAGTGACATAAATGGTACAAATAAACATCATTATACATTCATTTGATACAAGTCGAAGTTCATAGGGAATAAGAAGTAAAAGAAGGCCAAATTTCAAGGAAGGATGAAGTCTTTTGGTGATGTGTTCTAAGGTATGTTATTTTCAATTCATCTTACCATTTTTCTATAAAAAAAATTCTAGAACAATTCAGATGGTGAAATCGCTATGGTATTAAGAAGACATATCAAGGTACCTTTGGTAAAAATTTTAGCTCTTGATTCACTATAATTATGGAGATACACTCTATGGAAGATAGGGTTTGTGACCCATCCTGAAGCTAGTCAATAAATAGGTGTTCCTGGTAGAACAGTCATAACTTATTCATACAAAATCCAAATGAAGTGGGACCAATTCTATTGGAAAGAGTACAGACTTTAGTTACTTGTGTACAAATTTTAGAATCAGATGTTAAATATTGAGTGTGGGGCATTCTGTACAAGTTGGGTCTTCTGAATAGACTAGAATCGAATAAAGTCTACCATTCTCTCTATAACCTCTTTTTGGGGAGGATTCAAGGAGTGAAAATTGGAGGAGTTTCAGAGAATACATTGAGTAATATTATCTACAGGATTAGAGTACTCCAAGAATTGAAGAATTGCAG
>JZKD02S2418964.1:70273-84458 GCA_000966675.3 Picea glauca | reverse complement strand
ATTGTGGTGTATTGGTGTAACTCTTATACTATTGTTCATTTCTCATTGGATATAATTGAATGGTTTAAGTATAAGTTGAAAAAGGTTTTTAAATTGTACTTGATACTGATTCACCGCCCTCTCAGTATCAACAGAACAACTGACACCAACAAAGCTCAATCTTGATTACATACAACAAAAATCCAATGATCAGATTGTGGACACATAGATCAAGGTCACTCGACAGCAAATGATCCATCTTTATTGAGTCGTCAAAGCAGGGAAACTCATGCACCAAGGCAAGTGACTCACCCGGGGCCAAATTCAGTAGAAATTTTCTCATATGATGGGGGCCCTCAATGTAATGGAGACCACTGCTTCCTAAGGAGGGAGGATTGATCAAGGTGGATATCGATGGCCACCCATCTTTTCCAACTGGCTCAAAATAGTTTTCTTGCAATTTTGGCAATTTACTATTTTTAGTAGTTTTAACTTCTAGGGCCATTTTGAGGGCCTAAATGAAGGTTTTTCGCTATCGAGCTTCTCAATGATAGGCAAAGGCATGATTGAGCCCCCAAAATGAATCTCCTTGATGATAAATTTCAAATGGGCTATCATACACTTAAAATAGAGATCTTATGCAAAAGTTATGACCTCGAGAAGTTAATGTACTAACTTATCCAAACGGGGCCCACATGAATTTTGGTGCTTCATCTCCTAGGGTTAGGTTTTTGGATGTCTAGGGTTTTTGGCATTCCTATTTATTGTAAAAATTCCTTTAGAGCCTCATGGTACTCATCTTCTTATGGATGAGCGCAACCGTCACATCTCTTCTTAGAGATAAGCTGCCACCATTCAAGCAAGCTTGTTTCCACTTCATTTTACAGTTTCAGCTTATTTCCTTATTGAATAGAAAACCGGTTTTATTGTATCTTTGTTATTTTGTGTTAAGTTACTTTTAATAATATGTATTCATTTCATTTTGCTCATAAAATTTGGATCATCTTTCTCTATTGTGATTACAACCCATGATCATAGGGGGGAAATCCCTTAATCATAATTGGTGACTCCACTTGGGATACTCCTAGTTGGGTTAGTTTGGTTGAGTTTTCTTGCTTGCTTTCTTTGTATTTTGATGTTAGTTTTTGATCTGTTTTTAGAGTCTTTTATCCTCACAGGACCTGTTTCTAACTCTTGAATCCCTATGTTTCTATGTGGCCATTTTATTTTCTGACCTTACGTGGTTATCTGCATGTTGCATCATTGTAGCCCATGTACATCCACGAGTTGCATCTGTACATCCCACGGATATCTGTGAGTTTCTCTAGTAACAATCAGGGACCTGTGTGAAGTTGAATTTATTTAAACTTTTATTCCTTTTTGGGTTGAATGTCTAGTTTGATTAGTCACCTAGATTGTCCTGAGTGTCTACATGGTGTCTCTTTGTTAGGTTCTGAACACTTAATATACAAAAAATATTAAAAGATTTTCTTAGACTGTTTAATATAAGGCTTGTTAGGTAGACTGAAAGAACAACATTGTTTTTTCTGCATATCCAAATTCAATGTCGTTTCAGTGCCGTATTGGTTGAATGCTTTCTTCTTTTTTTCCCGATTGTTTCCTTGTTTCAAAAAACATATATATTTGCATTCTTGTGCTTATTTTTCTTTTGTAAATGAAAAATTTCAAAAAAAAAATATGCATGTTTGTTTGATTCTCATTTCCTGAACCCTTGTATTTCATATTTGCAAGAAAATAGGTAGTTTCATTATGATTTGGTAGTGGTAAACTTTTTTGGAAAAGAATCCAATAGTAGAATTTTTGCATCCCTGTATGCTTTTGCATCTTTAGGTGTTATAAATATTTGACTCAATCTCTTTTTTTCATATGAAAAATAAAACAATTTGTTGCATAATTGTTGTTTCATCCTTTTTCATCTGAAGAAATTGATTGTGTGTTCTTGTATTGCATTTCTTTTGGAGTTGGTATACAACATCACCAAAGTTTCATCCGCACTCATTTTGAGTAAAAACAACCTATTAAAATGAATGTGTAACTAAAATTTATTAGAAAACTTTCAGTTTTCTAGGGTAAACCAACAAATTTAGGCTAGGGCCTTCACATAGGTTAGAGAGTAAATTTCTCCAAGGCCACTAAAAAAACATTAGTGTCTGAGATAGGGAGTGTCTAACCCCATTTTTCATATAGGTTGGTTCGGAATCTCCTATAACACATGAGTTAAACACAAGGTCGCATAAGGAATAGTTGAGGAGATTCCCCTCCAGAGCTGAACCGAATGTAGTGGAAAGCTTGTGTATTGGGTGTTTCTATTGTACCCATACCAGGCTTTGGGATTTGATACCCTGCCCACCCTTTCAATCCCCAGTGTCAATTGTCACCGAGAGTTGAACACTCAAAGTGGCGAACTTACCACCTTGAATATCGAGGAGAATTCAAGTCCTTCTTCTTGAGGAAGAGATTAGAAATAAGTCTCCCCTTCCTCCTCAAAGGCATCGACTTGATCAGTCTTGCACTTTTGTACTAGTTGGTCAGACTGAGATCATATATCATAACTCTCCAGAAGTCAACGTTTTAGAACCAGAAGAGGTAATTGTTGAGGATGTTGGAGCTGAGGAATTTGTTCCACATGCCAATTCTCTATTACCTTGGACTTTCTCATTTTTGTTTGTATGATTCCCTCCTCTAGGATCAGACTTTGTTGATAGTAGCCTTCTTTGTTGGGCCATTATGGATGACACTTCTCCAATGTCAAGGTCGGGAGGTCTTGCAACTCTCACCTCCATGATAGTTACCGGGGGGATCTTTCCTCTTCGTATGTCAACTCAAACAACAAATGTGGTTCAATCCACCATCACCACGCCAACCAACATCATTTCCTCATGAGATTTCAGTCCCACTCGATTCTCAAGTTAAACTATATATTTTTCATTAACAACAAATGATTTCTCTTAGGGAATGTCATCAATGAACGTTATTAATGCATTGGTGAGTTCTCAACCAACTTCCTAGTCATTGAATGTTAGTGTAAGGAGCACTCAAGCTCTCTATCAATATTTTTCCTAGGGAAGAGGTCACATTCCTCCATCATCTCCATTCATCCGAAGTGGACCTGTTCCATTTTCCATCCCTAACCCCACATGTGACTAGGGCGCTTCTATGGGTAGAAAATCCCTACCCACTAGTATGTCAACAACTTTTACCCCTTTCACACTTTACAATGGGTTGGGGAGAAACCCTTTCACTGTGTCTATAGTGTCGGTAGGGAGAAACCCCTTCCAAGGTCAGTGTGCCCCATGGAAAGGACCTTTTTCCTCGCTAAGGGATCCTTTGGGGAGTACTCCTCTCCAAGGCCAGTGAAATCCTTTCATAGGGATGTCACAAGGGTGAAACCCATTTCCTGGTTAGTCCATCCCTATTTCAGGATTTATTCCTTTCCATGGGGTGTCAACTAGAGATAAACCCAGTTTTCCTCTTAGGAACCAAATAGGTGGAGGTTTTCCTCTATTTATCCATGGACCACAAGGATTTATTCCAAGATCTAGTTCAACAACAAACGTTTTTTGGAAACCTCGTGCTAGCTACAACCCATGACCTTCTTTTCAGGCTGCTTATTAGTCATTGAGGTAGCCCAGGTTACCGTTTCTGGAAACTTTTAATTTTCCATATTTGTCCAAGTTGATGAACGATCCTATTCATCATGACCCTATTTGTCCTTCGGTCCCAATTAAATTAATTTTGGAAATTACAAAGTTTGAGGGGAAAAGTGGTGAAGACTCATAGGACCACATAATGACATTCCACTTGTGGTGCTCTTCCAACTCGTTAAACAAAGATTCAATCAGATTACATTTGTTCCAGTGTACTCTCACTAGATGTGCTACCAAATGGTATATTGAAATCAAGAGGGGGAAGTACTCATCGTTTGGTGATTTAGCTATGGTTTTATTAAACCAATTCCAACTCCATGTCTGATACAATGTTGGGATAAAATTGTTAGCCAAATTTGTACAATACAATGCCATAGACATTTCCAATCACATTTGGGAATGGAGGAGACATAAGAGCCTGATTAATGCTACAGTTCCACCAGAGTTCCTCCTCGAATGGTTCCTAAAATACTTACTACCGTATATTTCAAAGGACGTCACAATCTCAGGAGTGTTTTTAGAGGAACAAGCAATCGTTAGGGTGTAATAGTTAGATATTATATACTCTTAGTCATGCATTATATATGAGGTTATGTTGAATGCACCATGATATACTCTCAACCTAGAAAAGAAAAATTCAAGCCCACATGTCGATGGCATAGTGTGTTGTTCTTAGTGAAAATCCGCAAATATGGCCGCTAGTCAGATGGAAAAACTTTCTATCCAATAACTTGTTGTCAGTCCAGCCAGTAGCTTGACCACCCCCACCACACAGTCTTATGATGTACACTCTATGAAAAAAAAGACTTCGAAGGGTCCTTGGAAAACTAGAGACAAAATAAAAGACACTGGTAAGAAAGGTGGTGGGGGTAATAATAAAAAGTCAGACAAAAATGTTGAGGGGGAAAAGAATGAGAAAAGGAAGGTAAATTTTCCTTGTAAGATTTGTGACGATGATCACCTTACATACCAGTTCCCACGAATGGAAGAATCACAACGAATTGTCAATTTGAATAAGAAAAAAACAACTTGATGTGTTGAAAAACCCATTTTTGCAAGGGAAGAACATGCAAGATGGTTCTTCCAAATTCAACCCACAAGGGGGTACTTCAAGTGCTCCCCCCTCTAACTAATATAAAAGAGTAGTAAACATGCTTAACTCCTTGAAACTAACAGATGTAGATTTGTTGATGAGAAATCATAATTATGATAACCTAGATTTGTTACAGAAGGGTAAGAAAACTTCAGAGAATCAGGCCCCTCTCTACATAGAGAATCCTAAGAAAGAAACAATGCCACACATACCTAAGGGCGTTTATAAAAGTACAATGTATAACCTTAATACACGAGATACTCCTAATTATCCAGTTGTAGAGGATTTGGCTTAGATTCCATGTACAATGTCCTCTTTGAAAGTTCTCCAAAGTTGCCCCCCACAACGTATTGCGTTGTTATTTTCCATAGGAGCTGCAGACTCTGCTAGTCAGATTGTAATGAATTTTGATGCTACTGATGTGAGACCATACCTTCCATATAATGTATCCTTTCATATAGTATTTTTTTGCAAGAATCTATTAGTTAAGAGAATTGTCATTGATGAAGGATCTTCCATGTGTGTGATGTGTTTGTCATGATGGAAATCAATTGGTTCTCCTGAAGTTACCCCTTCTCCTACACTCTTGAATTCCTTCGATGGATGTTTATTTTGGCCACATGGTATGATTTATTCATGTTCGGTCATGCTAGGGAGGAATTCTATTTGCGTAGAGGTTGAAGTAGTTGACGCGCCACTTGAATGTAATATTTTCTTAGGAATAAGTTGGAATTACGCTATGATAGTTGTCGTCTTGACAGTTTTTTAGATTATATGCTTTCTACATGAGGGAAGAATCATGACTATTGATTAGGTAGTGTCCAACCTTTATGAAGTGGTATCTAAACCTGGATCTAGTATCCCTTGGATTGAAAACTCTCAGGCGACCACTAAGAGCATTGATTGTGGTATGTACCCTTCGCTAGTGGTATCTTTTGATTTCCCTGCACCGATTTTGTATGTTCATGCTACTCTAGTTAATAAGGTTTTATTATTTATAAGGAAGTATATATAGGACACATGGACCCTTCCTTGGCCATCTAGTATGGTTGAAGGTAAATTTCATGTCAGGATGTTTGAACCTTTGTTTGTAGCTGAAATAGCCTATCGAGCCATTCAATAGGCCACACCAAACCCAAATGAAACTCCAATGGTCACCAAGGAAGATGATCTCTTTCCTGAGCCTATCTAGGTTCAGAACCCTTCAAACTCTCAATACTTTTTAAGTACCATCTTATTTTCAGACGAAGAAATTATCGAGGCGATGGTCGAAGACGAAAGGCCCTGGGAAGATTTTCATCATAGATTATATTTCCTCCCTGAGCTTAGTCAAGTTGAGAACATAGAGTTCAAGTCAGTTGTTGTTGGAAGTGTTTATATTATAGTCAATCCCTTGGCCATAAATGATGTTTGTGTCGAAGGAAACATGGATAACATATCAAAAATGATCCCAGTCAACATTTCTAAGAATCCTAAAATCGTCGAAAGTGTCTTTATCGGAGCAGAATGCTCACAGGATGAGATCAATCAATATGCGACACTCTTTAAGGAGTTTTGACATGTTTTCGCATGGTCTTAAGAGGAAATTCCTGTCATTGATGCTCAAATAGTTCAAAACAAGATTCGAACCTATGAGAATGTAAATCTTGTTAGAAAGAAGTTGAGACCTGTGAAACCAAGGAAGGAAGTCGAAATAAAGGAAGAAGTTGAAAATCTTCTTAATGATAGTTTTATCTACCCATTTCCTCTAACGAAAAGGGTCTCCAACCCTATTCCCATTGATAAGAAGTAGGATATGGTCTATGTTTGCATGGATTTTAGGGACTTGAATAAGGCATGTCCTAAAGACAACTTCCCGACACCATTCATTGATCAGATCTTGGATGAGTGTGCAGAGAGAGAGATATTCGCATTTATGGATGGTTTTTTCGACTACAACTGTTACACATAAAAAATACTCACTTTTATAGTGTCGCAAGTGTCGTCATTACAAAGGTCGCAAGTGTCACATTTTTCTCGCAAGTGTCGCAAATGTCAAACAAAGCATACTGCCATGATGCCTATGTCGTGCTTGTAAACGACATGAGAAGGACACTTGAAACACCTAAAACATTTGATTTGGAAGAGAAGAAATGAGTCAGCAGGCTTACAAACCTTTTTCCATCTGAAAGCACCTCAAAAACTGAGTTTTTGGAGGGGAGCGCTCCCCTATACCTCTTCTGGGAGTGCTAGCACTCCCCCTTACACTGTCTGGGAGCGTTATAAAGCTCTTTGGCCCTTCTGCAGGAGCGCTCCTACCCTCAGGAGCATTGGCACTCCCCTAAAGCCTACTAGGGAGCGCTATAGCGCTCTGAGTGCCCTTTTGAGGGAGCGCTACCTATTTTAGGCAATAGTTGAGTTGTAGAGATGAATGTGGGAAGGATCTTTTCATTCTTAGAAGGCAGTTGAGCTCGAATCCCTAGTCCATCCATGATCTTAGGGAAGATCCTCAACTGAAGGAGGAAAATCCTGAACTTCCCCAAGGATATCTCAAGTGGTTAAAGCCTCACTAAGGCTATATAAGCAAGCTTTCTAATGGTGAAAGGGGATGGAAAAAGGGAGAATCACACCAAACTTATGATCTTATAAGTGGTGCTGGAACATGGAAGAATTGGAAGCATGAAACCTATGATCTCATAGGAAACACATAGTGAACTGGAGGAAAGTAATCAGTAAATTTGTTTTCATCCGGATCGTGGATCTTTTGAGCAAGGGTTAGACAAAGGGGACTTGACGAATCTGTCGCATTCGCATCTACGATTGTAAGTTACTTATGTCATTATTCTCATCAATATGACACGCTTGGCCTGTTTCTTTCTAGTTTGTGTTTAATCTCACAGGAACTTGTATCCAATAGATAGATCTATTTCAAGCTAATATCAATAGAGTAGGAAGTGGTTGTACTATTGTTTGTCTACAGGGTTCATCAAGGAGCGAAATATTGGAGCTCAACTCGGAGCGTGCAGGGACAAACGTTGATAAAAGGTACTTATTTTCTCCTTCCTCCAAATGCATTATTTTGTATAGATCTGAAAGGAAGTCAGTGTCCACCTTAAGAATCTTTTGTATTAAGAGTTAAGATTCTAGCTCTCAAGAGGAGATCTACCTGTCCGCAGGGAGATTTTCCTTCAACGGAAATTGGCAACTCCACTGGGAATCGAATCGAAACTTTTGGTTTTGATTTTTCCTCATAAGACCTTGTCTTTCCCTTTGGTTGTTTTCTGACCTTGTTCACCCCTTCATATATTATTTCATTGGCTGATTGACTCTTCACTCCATCACACTCAGCTTGATTGCAAAAATTCTATTGAAATTTTGGGTTTTTTGGACTTTTTCTGAGCTTTAGGACTCCAATGCTCCTCTGCCGTGTTAGCATAGTGCCAGTGCTCCCTTAAGATATTGGAAAGATATTTATAACACTTTTGTGGCCCTTATACCAGAGAGCTAGCCCCTTTTTTCCCAAAATCTCTTCAAAAATTGCAATTTTTGAAGGTCCAAACCCTGTTTTCTCACTTGCTGGGCTGCTTTTTGATTCAATGATTCTTCCTTTTACCTTTGACGTACTTCCTCCTAAGAAGTAAACACCTTATTGTTCATATTTTATGTCCTTCTTCATTCTTTTTGAATTTTTTGCTGTTGGGAGCTTGAAATCGATCCGCTATTTTTTCCTCTCCTATCCGACTGAGCGAGAACTCCGGTGAAGGACATCTGAAGTCTGTGAATCTTCTCACTTGTTTTTTTGAAGGTCATTGTTCTTTGAACACTTCATTTTTGTGTGAATTGTTTGGTTTTTTCATTGTTATTTTTTGTTCTCTGTTTACTTCTTGCTTCAATCATAGCAAGAGGGTGTCTGTTGTGTGTGCGAAATCTGATCATACTTGTCTGAATCTCCTTGATCTGAAAAGGTAGTTGATAAGAGAAGTTTTTCTCAGTGAATTAATTATCATTCACATACAAATGAAAAGTTACATTTTAGTGCTTGATTTGCATATTAGAAGTAATTTTTCGAAAAGGTTTTAGCGTTGCACTGGATTCAATTGAGAACCAATTGAGAGAGGATTTTTCATATTAGTGTTTGAAAGTGAAAACGAATCCTTCTCTTTCCCTTAAATAGGTGTTCATTGAAAATAAACGATTGCTTATCATATTTCATGCATATTTTCGGGCATTGAGTCATCATTCCATTAGTTTCACTTGCGTACACCCTTTGAGTAAAGAAAAACTATAAAATGAACGCTAATTAAAAATTATCTAGAACATTTTTGTTTTTAGGATCTTCCACCAATAGTAGAATAGAGTTAGCACTTTGGATTAGGCTGTAAGCATAACTCTCCAAAGTTTCCAAAACAAACATTAGCATCCTGAGCTAGGGAGAGTCAAATCCAATTGTCGTATAAGTCTGCCTGGGATCCCCCTCTCACACAGGGGTTATGCACGAGGTCGCACTCGGGAAAGCTACAGAGATTATCTTTCTGTGGTTTGACTGATTGTAGTAGTTAGATCGTATTATGGGGATCACTTAAAGGTATACCCACAATGTTGAGTGGAAGCCTTTCAAGTCGATTTCGGGCTAGATACCCTGCCCATACGTTCGGACTAGACTGTTGACTGTACCCACCCAAGGGCTGACTATGAATTGGTAACCTTAGTGGCCATAATATTTAGGGTCTTACACAAGGTGACAGTGAAGGGAAGTCTCACTGTACCTGGAGAAGAAATTGGTCAAACTCACTCGGGCTCCTTGGAGGGTAAATCCACAATTACTGTGTGGAAGCTTGCACCAAGGCATAAGTCCATTAAGCAGGTCACCATTGTAACTATTCCTCCATATCCCAGCCCCTTCTCGACTTGATCACGCGACGTTGGATTTCATCACCAACTAGTACGGTCATCGAGAGAAGTTTTGTCTGCTTGGTTGATTCCTAGATTTCTTAGCGCATGTTGTTTCTTTTTGTTAGTTGGCCCTAGATTTTCAGTGTGATCTATTATTCTCCACAATTGAGCCCATAGATGATAAAGGTATTCTCCGATCACGTAGGATGCAAGGGATACCTCCGGAAGGATATTAACCCTTACCTTCTAACCCTCCAGAAGACAACTATCATAGAGAGGTAGAAAATCCATCTGACACCGGAAGTGTTATTTCTCCCCCGTTAGATAACCCAGAAGATGCTTTGGGCATGGTTGAAAATCCCACCACACCTGTGTCGGTAACTCCTCTCAAACCACTTTTGGTTCATTTAGAATCCCTTGGGAACGTCATAGACGAAGAAGTCCCATGATTACTGGAGAGTTTCTTTATCAAAACATATATGGGATCCACGAAACCACTCTTTGGTGATGAGTATAGGACTCATGTTCATCCTAGCATCATAGTAGAAACCAATCAAAAACTTTCTCATTCTGTATGGAGGACTTCATCGAGACATGATCTCTATGAATATTTTGAATCTATTCGACAACCCTTTCATCCTCATGACCCTCCTAGTGAAACAGGACCATCCGGTCAAACCATGAATCACCCAGTCGATTATGTTATTCACTCTACTGTCACGCCAACATAAGTCCATACTAATGCTGGACTCATCACCTCTACTCTTCCCCAAAGCACTTCAATATCTACCCCTGTTTCTACAAGTCTTTACTCTACAACTCCGCATGTTCCACATGATCCTGCTGGGACATCTTCTCACCTGAGAATGCAGACCCCTATTGGCCAAACACAATCGGCTGGAGGGAAACCACCATCTAACATACCTTTCCCTCCTGGAGGACTACCTTTCCATGGTAGGCCTGCCCCTCCTGGGGGAAAACCCCCTTTCCATACTCCTCCTGGAGGGAAACCTCCGTTTTCCAGTCACACCACGGTTGTAAATCCACCGCTAGCAGGGGGGAAACCCTCGTTTGCTAGAAACCATTCTTAATCCTGGGGAGTATCTTCAGGAGGCAATTTTACTAAACCCCATGTTGGGGGACACTTGTATAATAACCCACTAGGAGGAGTATCCAATCCTATCCCTCCCGGAACATCTTACGGGCATTCTTATCCGTGTGGCATCCAAAACACCACCTGGAGTTCTTCGGGACCACAGTCTTATCCTACTTATGGGCCTCATGCCTATCCACCTTTGGGATCTACTCCTTACCATTCTCAAGGCCAAAATGTTTATCCTCCTCATGGGAAAATAAATCACCTGGCCTATAATGTTCAAAACCCACTGGGTTATGCCCATGTTTCTCATGCACCACCGAATCCTTCTTATTCTGGCCAATAACAACCGTATGTAGGAGGACCTACTGGTTACAACTATCCACCTAACCCAGTCTATGGTCCTACTGGTGTTCCTATGCCACACCAGTATCATTCGCACATTAACTGATATCTACCTTTCCTTGTGACTCTGCATCTCCCAGACTTTTCTCGGTTAACTAATGATCCTATTTCTCATTCACCGGTTTGGCCAGTCATTCCAGCTAAGCTTCCTTATGATATTCCAAAGTTTGAAGGAAACCCTGGTGAAGATCCGAACAACCACGTGATGACTTTCCATTTGTGGTGTTCATCAAACTCCCTCATGGAGTATTCTGTACGTTTGCGTCTTTTCTAACGAACGCTTACCGGTTCGGCAGAAAAGTGGTATATTGAACTACCACGTGATTCTTGTCATGATTTCTATTCCCTTTCCATGTCTTTCCTCACACACTTTCAACTAACTATTCGCTATGAGATAGGTACTGAACTCTTGACCTCCCTTCGTCAAACCAAATCCATGCATATCTCTGACCATATTCATGAGTGGAGGCGACGGTGAAGGATGATCAAGGAAGTCATTCCTGACATGCTCTTGGCGGAATGGTTTACTAAATCACTGTTACCCTCGATCGCTCGGGATGTCTTTATGGGTGGTGTGGTCATAGAGGAACAAGCCATTGCTCGGGCTCAGTACTTAGACTTGGTTTATTTCCAATCTGGTAATTTGTATGATTTTCTTCCGAATGCTGCTCGAGCTAATACTGGTCCTTCTAAGCCATCATCCTCATCTCATGCAGATGGTGTTATTGGTTCCGTCAAATCCAAATCAACTACACCCTCCTCTACCTCCCCCAAAACTCAGATCTCTGAGGTGAATGCAGTTCAATCTACCCCTTCACCACAACCTGGAGGTAAGAAGAAGACAAAGAATAAATCAAAAAATAATAATGAACAACCCAAGAATCAAACACCTGCTACCGAAAAGAAACCACAACAGAAATTGAAATTCCTATGTATCATTTGTGGTGACGATCAATACACTTGAGGTTGTCAACTTCGCAATGAAGTGGCCAAAATTTTCCAAGAGAAGCCACAACCCGCTGTGCTTACTCAGCCTTTTCCACAGCAACTATCCATGGTTACTCAAACCCCTTTTCCTGGGGGCAGTTCTAGTGATCCCAATGATGAGGCCTCATCAAGTGCACATATTTATATGTTTAATGGGATTAATTTGACCACTCGCTCTAAGACCTATGACACACCAAATAACCTTGACAAAGGAAAAGATATTAACGGTGCCGACACTTTACCAGATCCATCATCATCCTCTGTTAGTCTTCCATCGGTTAATCCTCCGTCTGGACCACTTCAGATTGAGAAACCCATGTTCGAATCTATCTTACGTCCTCCTAAGAGCATTATCCACAAAGATACCTTTAATCCTAGTTCACATGCTGCCCAAAATTAAAACATTGTTGAATATTTGTCTCAAGCACCGTGTGCTATGTCTGCATTAGAAGTTCTACAGCACCACCCCAGTCAACGTAAAATGCTCTTGACTGCTCTTAGTGTTGTTGATCCTGAGTCGTCCAATCAGATCATGTTTAACCTGCATAATTGTGCGTCTCAACTCTCCCACCAACTTGCTTTCCAAGTTGATGTTGTTGTTCACAATCAACGAATCCATCGAACTATTCTGGATGAGGGAGCCTCAACTTGTGTCATGTATTTAGCATGTTGGAAAGGTTTAAAATCACCAGCACTCAACAAATCCCCAACAATGTTATGCGCCTTCGATGGGTGAGGTTTTCATCCCCATGGGATTTTACAGTCCCTGCCCATCCAGTTGGGTGGAAAAACTGTTATTGTTGATGTCGAGGTGGTCGATGCTCCCCTCGATTACAACTTGTTACTTGGAAGAAGTTGGTTTTATGCTATGACTTTCATTGCCTCATCGGTCTTTCGATGTGTACAATTTCCTCACCAGGGCAAAATTGTCACTGTTGATCAGTTGGATTTCTGCACGATCAATGCTCGCGCTCCTGCTACCAACAATATTCCTTTCTTGGGAGACCACAAGATCATGTATGAAAGCGTTGGTGTTGGCTTACTAAAAGACTCTAGACTCATGGGTACCTTCCCTACACCACTTCCACCGAATACACATCACATTGCCAACGTCGATATGATTTCGATCGCGGCTTATAAATATTTGGAATCATCTGACCCTTGGATTGTACCTTGTCCTTTGGAATTCAATGCACTAAGTGACACTGTGCCACTTAGTCCAACCGAAGCATCATACGTTTCTACCCAATCCGCTTCTCCCTTGTCAGATGCCCAACATCTATTGGCACTTGATAGTTCCTTGATACAATCACGATTGCATTCCTTGTCGTCTGCGATCGACTACATTTCCCCACCTTTTCCTTTGGATGAATCTCTTCTGGAAATGCTTTGCATTGACAAGTTACCTTGGGATAATAAAAATCACTGATCCTCTTTTCTTCTCCCTCGTTGTTATCCACATTTTTGGTTATCGAGATGATACTACGATTATGTCATGATGATAGAAGATCAAACTCTTCATTAAGAACATTTTCCAGAAGAAGGTTACACTTGTCATTTTCTCAAAATCATATTTTGAAAATAGTCCGTAGTCTGCATATATACTCTCCTGCGGAAATCCTTAATTTCCGCATGATTCATTCAGCTGGACTGCGGACTTTCCGCACTGTGTTAATGGTTAGGGTGCGGACAAGTTTCTAAAGGAGAAAATGAATAAGTTCTTGATCCTTCTAGAAGGAATCTTCTAGAAGGATGAGTTGGAGTTCGAATGGTTGGAAAAGTACTAACTTTCCAGATATCTTGGGATCATTCCCTATCCAAGTAACTAATCAATCTTCTACAATATAATGAGGAGATTGATTATGGAAAAGGTTAAGCAAGTAACAGGAAAGAAGCAAGCTAGCTGGAGTTTTGATGGGAGAACTGGTACAAGACTATATAGAGGATTGAAGCTACAACAGCAAGAGACTACAAGTAATCATTTGTGGTTGAACTTCTTCATGCATGAGCAAGTGTGTGTGTCAGAGCTAGAAGCCATCGAAAGGAGATTTACGACATCAAGGCTCAGGTTGTATATTTCTCTTT
>JZKD02S2418964.1:40289-70223 GCA_000966675.3 Picea glauca | reverse complement strand
TTCCCATAATGATGATGTCATCTTATTACATGATTCCTTGATCACATGTATAGACTAGGTATTGAATATATTAATGCCCTTGCTGTGATTGGTTTGTGTTGTTGTGATTGGACGATACAAGAGCATCGGAGCAGAGCGAGGAACAATAGAGATTAAAGGAGAGAGTTTATAAGGTATGAACACTATCCATTTCTCTTGGTTCGTTCAATAGTTAGATCTAGGGAAAGAGTAGTATTCTGTTACAGTTTGTTCCAGATCCAGGTGGATCTTGGGGATATTGGTCTGTGTCTGCACTCACGAATTTATCCATAAACACTCGTGAAGAAATATGGGAAGATATACACTCTATCTCCCCTCCTGGAGTTGATTTTTCATCATCTCCCATGATTTCAACTTCCGACGATCTGGATCCAGTAGTGAACATGGTGATTTCTTTGGTAGGTTTATTGGAGCCTGATCTCCTTACTCTTATCATGGCCCTTGACCTGTGTTCCTTCTCGAGTGACTATCTTCCATCCAGTGAAGATCTCCTGGAGGCCATGACCACATTTTATCCATTGACATGGTACCCTTCTAGAGCATTATCCTTATGGAAGCCATGATCTAGATGAAACCACGAGCATAGTTTCTCTTCTCTGTGGCAAGCTCGTTAAAAAATGAAACAGAGGCCCCGAGCATAGTTCTTTTCCTGTGTCAAGATTGTTAAAAAATGAAATAATCACCTCTCTTGAACCTTCTTTTCATCCACCGTTATCCTTCAGTGAATGAATCGAAGCTCGGAGGGCATGTCTCCAGCCTCTGATGATCTTTCTGGAATTAAGCCACTAGCTTTCAAGCTGGGGGCATATCGAGCTTAGTCTTTTCATCTAGGTAGACTTTTATCTCTTTTTCGGACCTATATGGATACACGAAAAGGAACCCCCCGAAGTCTCCTTTATTCTCTTTTCAGACTCTCTAAACATGAAAATATTGTCGAGTGATCTTGCTTCTTTTCCCACTCGTTAAAAGGTTTGAAAGGGCGTCTTTTGAGTGATAATTTATCCTTTTTCGGCCTTGTAGGACTAACATTATGAAAAAGGACAACACTAGAGTCATCTTTAAGTTCTTTTCAGACTCTCTAAAAATGAAAAGATTATCGAACGATCTTTTCTCTTCACGCTCGTTAAAGTATTTGAAGAAAACATCTGTTAAGCGATAGTTTATCTCTTTTTCGGTCTCGTCAGACTACTTTACGAAAAAGGAACTGAGAGAGTTCTCTTTTAAGTGTTTTTCCAGAATCTATAATCATGAAAAACCTTTGAGTTTTCTGTCTTTGGACTTGCTAAACAAAACATCGACAGGCCCATATGGGACCGAACCCTTACTTTTTCTAGTTCGTTAAACAAAGGAAGAGGAACTTACCAAAGGTGAGTTTTATCGAGCATGTGTTATCCTCCTCAAGCTCATTAAATTAAAAAGAGGTACTCATCTATCTAGATGGGGGGAAAATTGAAAGAAGAAAGCCAAGCAATCTCTTGAGAACATTACCAAGTAACTCTTAGAGTCGCCCTTGAACACGGCACTGTGTCTTTTGCACGCATTATAATCCGTTCAACCTTTGCACTGAGCCAATCCTTTGAGTTTGTTTCACTCCTTTGGGTCACCTGACGTAAGTCACAACATCCACTGCATCATCAAGTTTTGGTCCATGTCATGTTTCTATTGTTGTGCCTCAACGTTCAAGGGAAGTATCCACCTCGAGATTCAGCCATCACAAATATCTTGTCTCAATACCCGTGTCAGTCCATGTTCATTTGATCGACCAATTACATCTCTATGTATTTTTCATGTCGTTTATGGGGAATACATTAAGGCCCTCCTTTGACGAGCCTATTCCTGTCGAATTAAACACATTATCTAGGAATTATACTTAGAAACTAGTTAGTACTTTGGGACCTGCATGCCTCAATGGCAGACCTCCTCACATCCGACAACAGGTTTACATCACTGACCTCTGATCGGATGATTCCACGGATGTTTGACTCCAGCTCATCCATTCACATTCGTTGGAATGTACTAGGGTACCTTGGGAATCATTGACATTAATGGTGATCTCACTCGTGCTTGTTAATGGTTTACATCATTGACCGGTAATCAAGTGGTTTTTTCCATGTTTGACATCAGGAAATCTATTCGCATGGTTAGATTCGTACTACATCGGGATCGGTAAGAAGACCCTGGTTTGAGTGATCACTTTGATATGTACTTTTCCCAGGTTGCGAAGGAGTTTCTCTTGAACAATGACACATATATTGTTACATAGATCCACTTTGTATTGGTCATGGCTATGTCTTGTCATCTCATAGATCCACTGTGTATTCTTCGTGGCTACGATTAGTTCAGGTCATGAGAGAATATATCCACAGTGTATTTTCAGTGGCTATACCTTTTTTCAATACAATTATGGATCCACAGTGTATTTTATGGCGGCCATATCTTGCAAGTCTTGATCACCCAAGCATAGGTATGCCTGCCTTGGGATTGAAACATGTCATAATATTTGTTGGATGTTTGTGTGCAGCTTCTGTTAGGTTCTCTGCGTCTATACCCTTGCTTGAAAGTCTACAAAGCATTTCAATTATCAGTTCGTCTTCTAACTTCATACTTTGGGGGGAAATTTGTTACACATAAAAAATACTCACTTTGATAGTGTCACAAGTGTCATCATTACAAAGGTCGCAAGTGTCGCATTTTTCTCACAAGTGTCGCAAATGTCAAACAAAGAATACTTCCATGATGCCTATGACATGCCTGTAAATGACATGAGAAGGACACTTGGAACACCTCAAACATTTGATTTGGAAGAGGAGAAATGAGTCATCAAGCTTACAAACCTTTTTCCATCTGAAATCACCTCAAAAACTGAGTTTTTGGAGGGGAGCGCTCCCCTATACCTCTTATGGGAGTGTTGGCGCTCCCCCTTACACTGTCTGGGAGTGTTATAAAGCTCTTTTCCCCTTCTGTAGGAGCGCTCCTACCCTCAGGAGTGTTGGCGCTCCCCTAAGGCCTACTAGGGAACTCTATAGTGCTCTGAGTGCCCTTTTGAGGGAGAACTACCTATTTTAGGCAACAATTGAGTTGTTGAGATGAATGGGGGAATGATCTTTTCATTCTTAGAAGGCAGTTGAGCTCAAATCCCTAGTCCAGCCATGATCTTAGGGTAGATCCTCAACTGAAGGAGGCAAATCCTCAACTTCCCCAAGGATATCTCAAGTGGTTAAAGCCTCTCCAAGGCTATATAAACAAGCTTTATAATGGTGAAAGGGGATGGAAAAAGGGAGAATCACACCAAACTTATGATCTTATAAGTAGTGCTGGAACATGGAAGAATTGGAAGCATGAAACCTATGATCTCATAGGAAACACACAGTGAACTGGAGGAAAGTAATCAGTGAAGTTGTTTTCATCTGGATCGTGGATCTTTTGAGCAAGGGTTAGACAAAGGGTACTTGACGAAGCTGTCGCATTCACATCTACAGTTGTAAGTTACTTCTGTCATTGTTCTCATAAATATGACACGCTTGGCTTGTTTCTTTCTAGTTTGTGTTTAATCTCACATGTACTTGTCTCTGATAGATAGATCTATTTCAAGCTAATATCAATAGAGTAGGAAGTGGTTGTACTATTGTTTGTGTATAGGGTTCATCGAGGAGTGAAAGATTGGAGCTCAACTCGGAGCATGCAGGGACAAATGCCGATAAAAGGTACTTCTTTTCTCCTTCCTCCTCATGCATTAGTTTGTATAGATCTGAAAGGAAGTCAATGTCCATGTTAAGCATCTTCTGTCTTAAGAGTTAAGAGTCTAGCTCTCAAGAGGAGATCTACTTGTCCACAGGGAGATTTTCCTTCAACAACAACCAAATTGAAATTCGTCCAGAATATCAAGACAAGACGACCTTCATATGTCCTTGGGGTACGTTCGCTTATAGGAAAATGTTGTTTGGTCATAAAAACATTGGTGCAACATTGTTGCAATCCATGATGTTTTCCTTCCATGAATTGAAGCATACAGTGGAGTCATATTTACATGATCTCATGACTAACTCATTTAAGAGGGCCCATCATATCTTACACCTCTGCTTAGTTTTCGAACAATGTCATTTCTATGGGATCTGATTGAATCCACACAAGTGTATTTTTTGTGTGACCTCTGGTCATCCTTTTGGATTCATCGTTTTGAAAAACGAGATCATGGTTGATCCTTCGAATGTTGAGGAAATAAATTATTTTCCTCCCCCACATACAATCAAACAACTTCAGAGATGAAAAGGAAAGGTGAATTTCCTTAGGCATTTTGTTTCGAACTATTCTAACATAAAAAAGGGATTTATGCACCTTTTGAATAAAGGGGTCCCATTCTGTTGGGACAGAGTTGCAAAAAATTCTTTTGATGATTTGAAGAAAGCATTGGTTTTGACTCCTTCTTGAGCCCCCCTAATTACAATCAAGACTAATTGTTATATTTGGTAGCAGTTGAGTCTTCAATTTGCATGGTTCTAGTTCATGAGGATGATGATCTCCAAGAGAATGTCATCAATTACTTGATCCATGCTCGCATGGGTCGTAAACTTAGATATTCGCATGTAGAGAAACTGGCACTGGCATCTTTTCATGATGTCCAACAGATTTTTCATTACATTCTATTGCAAAATACAATCATCATTGCCATGGTCAATCCATTTTAATATGTTTTGATTAGGATAATTATTGGCAAGAAGTACAAGAAGTGGAATTTTTTGCTTCAAGAGTTCGATTTGGAATTTGCGTCTATGAAATCTAAGAAGTCTTTAGTATTCACTGAGATGATATCAAAGTTTATGGTAGATAACGAGGAAGAAAATATGAAAAACTTAATTCTGGATGAGCACATTTTCCCAATCTCTTTGTCTGATCCGTGGTAAGGGGATATCCTTAGATATATCCAAAATATGAAGTTCCCTCTGAACTTCTCGAGAGATGAGCAGCAAGGGATCCATCATACAGTGAAAAACTACCTCATTATCGCAAAATCTTTGTATCAGCGAGGGGTGGACTGGATCCTTCAAAATTGCTTAACTCTTGAAGAAGCAAAGGTTGTTTTAAATGAATTCCATAGTGGAGAATGTGGTGGTCACTTTTTCAGGTTGGAAATAGCCCAAAAACATTGTTGTGAAAGATACTTTTGGCCTACAATATTTAAAGATTGTGTTGAAGCAGTAAAAAATTGTCATCAATGGAAAATTTTCACTAAGAAAATGCATGTACATCCTGCTCCAATGTTTCCCATCATCACTATTGACCCCTTCACCAAGTGGGGGGTTGATTTTATGACATTCCACCTGGCTTCAGTTAGGGGGCATCATTACATCATTGTAGTCATTGACTAATTTACTAAGTGGTATGAGGCTATGCTAACTTTTGTTAATGATGGGTATACAACAACACTATTCATATTCAACCAGGTCATAGCTAGGTTTGGGGTTCCAAGAGAGATTGTCATTGACCATGAAAGTCACTTTCAGAACCGCATGATGTCAGAGTTAGTATTGAAACTTGGGTTTAGGAAGGAAGACTGATATCCTTACTATCCCCGGGATAATGGTTAAGTTGAAGCCTTAAAAAGTCATTAAAAATGATACTAAGAAGAATGGTTAATTAAAATTGAACGAACTGGCACTGGATTCTTTACCCGGCCTTGTGGGATTACTTGACCTCAGTCAAAACTACCACTCGCTTCTCACCATTCCAACTCATTCATGAAATGGAATCCGTTTTTCCTATTGAATGTGAAGTTCCTTCACTCAAGATAGCAGTTGATCTCCTTCCAGAAACGAATCAACTTGAAGATCACCTAGTTTACCTTGAACATCTCTATGAGAAACATCGAGATGCATATTTAGAAAACAAAGTTCATAAGAGATGAGTGAAGTCCTAGTACGATAAGTCTTTCCATCCCAGGGTGTTCTCCAAGAGGGATCTTGTGTTTTTCTACAACTATGAAAAGGATACCTTGGGGGCAGGAAAATTCAACCCCATGTAGTTCAACGCTTATGTCATGTGATGGGTTTTAGAGAAAGGATCCTATGAGCTCGCAGATTTTGAAAGTAATGTGTGGTTTGAGCCCAGAAATGGGATCTACCTGAATAAGTACTATGCTTATGCCTAAGAGTTTGAGCATTAACGCTCTTTTATTTTATTATTTATATTGTACATATCTTTGTTTATGTTTTTGGTCCTTTTTTTGCGTCAGTGACTGATGTGCCTCTACTATGTTTTAGATGCTTGAGGAATCATTGATTTACTTCAGATTCAGATATGGTGCCAGTCACCACACTTTACACCTAGCATTCGCTTCTTGGCTAATTTATTCACCATCTAGTCATCTATTGTCCACTGGAGGTGTGTGTCTCGGGGAAACTACTAACAAAATTGCAGAGTATAGTGCAATAATCAAGATTTTGCAAGACAAATTTTTAAATGAAATTAATCACTTCCAATTGTTCATGGGTTTGTAATTGGTTGTTTCACAGTTGAATGTTGTGTATCAAGTTTAATATCCAGTGCTATTACAATTTTTCCTTAGGGTACGTCTTCTGGAATGTTCGTTTGAGTTCATTACTTACGAGCATGTTCCTAAGAGAGCTAATGAGTTAGGTTATGATTATTCTAATTATGTGTTAGATTCACATGTATATCATCAGTAAAATAAAGCACACACAGTCACATGTAAATATACACTTTTGCAAGTAAAATACAAAATGTGTATAACACACAAAAAATAATATATCAAAATGAGATCCATCAAGTACAAATGTTGGGACCTCCTAGATCCCAAAGTTCATATAAAGTTATACAAGTAAACAAATTTTCTATGAGCACATAATATGTCTAGGCATGAGGTCGGTGCACCCTATCATAACAAACTACAATGTTTTCCAAATGTTGGAACAATCAGACCCATGGCTTGGGTACCCCTACGACATGCCATTGCATGCCTATGAGGAGGTTGTCAATGGTATCCATAAGCACATTGCACATGAGGGCCTCAAATTTCTATCCCATGTTATGCAAAGTCTTGGCCGCATTGTCGCTTGTTCCATCCTCATCTCTGCCTCACCGACTATGTCGTGAAACATTTTCTAGTCTCATGGGTGCTATGTCTACATAAAAGAAAGGTACTTGTTAGTATTTTGGAACTCACAAAAATATATAAATTGTTATATTCTAAAAAAAAAGAAAAATTAAATAACACAAAAATGAAAGGTTACCTATGTCTTGTAGCTCATATCCGATAGGGATGATGAGATAGAGGTCGTTGGTGAAGTAAATACCTACAAATGGGCAGTCTTCGATGAAGGGAGTTTTTTTCTCCCACCAACCAAAGAAGTTGTCATCAAAGGGGTTGGAAATTTGTCCACTTCCTAAGTGAGCTATGAGCTCATTCCACTAGACCATGGATGGACATAGCCGTATGTGTCCTCATATATGTGTTTGTGGGCTCATCATGGGCACCTGATCGAAGAAGAATGTGCATAGCACACTTCCGAAGGAAAAGTTCTTTTCCTTCCTAAGCTTGCAATATATCAATTGCTCATTTATATTGTTAAGCATAGAAGTAATCCAGCCATCCATAGTAGGGCATAAGATTTCAACCCCATAATGCATTTTTTCCCATGATGCCAACTGTAAGGAGTTGGATCCCACGGTCCGAACCAAAGTGTATAGAATGACTCAGAGACTCAAGTTGGTTATTTATCTGATTGGCACTCACGAGCCACTCTTCTTGGTGTCGAAAATGCATTACTCATTGATAAATTCATTGATACTCTGGCCTCCTCCCTGAAATTGGAAGTTTGGTACTTCCCCTCTTCTCAACAAAATGATGATTAAGTAAATGTATTCAACTGTAATGGCCAAATACTATCTAGCGAGCATGAATTCCTCGACATCCAAGTTCCAATAATCAATTACGAGATTAAGTAATCTTCTCTGTGCTCTCATGCCACCAACTTGGAAAACATTGTACATGTCACAAGAACTCAGATCTTGCTTGGCCTCATCGTTATCAAACATTTCTTGATCCACCTCTTCATGTTCACATTCTCTCCAGAGAATGGATATCCTTTCATTTTCCAAAAAGTTTTTGAGTTATTTTTTTATTTTTCAATTTCTTTTTTGTGCATTTGCGCCCTTTCTTTAGAACAATCACGGATATTCATGACTGGTGTTTCCATCAGCTGTGGAAACTTGTAGGTTTCCTTAAGTAAAGTCACAAATGCACATGTTTTTGTTTTTTAAAGTGACTTTAAGCTTGAATTTTGGAAAAAAAATGGCAGACTGAATGATTGAAATGCAAGATAAGGATGAAACACTTACTTATTGAAGGTGGCAAGTAGTGGAATCGCTACAAGATCCACATTTTATCGATTTTATCTCCAAGGGTTTTGGTCACTTTGGTAATTATTTGGGTGAAATAGTTTAAATGGAATGGTAAATGGGTAAAGATACCAAATTTTATTAAAATTTTGAAAACCCACTTCCTAAAGTTTCCTAATTGTTTCCAAAATTTCAATTAATGATAAAATTTTGTAGCATTATCGTCATTTTTTCAGGTCTTAGGACTTTTCTCCAATACCTTTATCATCTATTAGTTGAGTCTTGTACAATTCTCTAGGCAGGTAATGTGTTTATAATAAGCATTTAGGTTAGAGTGTATTTCACTCAAACTGGTGCATTCTCAGTTACCATTGTCGTCTAAACCGAGGGTCAACCCCGTAAACGAATGGTGAAACCTTTATCTCTACTTAAAGAATCATTTGACTGATGGTAGATCCTACCTTCCGTGGGTGCTCTAGTATAGAATCCTTTTGCATTTTGGTGCTCATGCTACAAGTATATTTCTAGGCTCGGGGGTCCTATTTGGTCCTGCCATCAGTTTGTGTTTGAAATTCATACTTATTAATCTTTCTCATTCTATCCTTTTCCTGTGGTATCCCTATCTTATATGCTTCTCCTAAACAACCTTATAGAGTCCATAGTTAAGTTCTCTTCAGACTCCTTAAAATTGAAAAGATTGTTGAGTGACGTTGTTCCTTGTAGACTCATTAAATGGATCTGAAGGAATGTCTATCCAACATAACTTACCCCTTTTTTAGATTGGACAAGACTATTTATGAAAAATGAATACTCTAGTATACAGGCTAGAACAACTCTCCGAAGTTGTGTTTTATAAATTTTCAGGATCAGGGGACTAAATTTACGAAAAAGGATAAGGGATTCCATAATTAAGATTTTTTCAAACTCCTTAAAATTAAAAATATAGCCTAGTGATCTTGTCTCTATCACACTCGTTAAAAAGGTTTTAAAGAGGCATCCTTTTGGTATACGTTTAACCCTTTTCTAGACCAATTGGACTACGCATGAAAAAGGAATACTCTGGACCAATTGTGACCAGAAGAGTTCTCCTTGGAATTATTTTATTGTTTTTCAAGCACCGAAGACTAAAATTATGAAAAATACCATTATGGGAATCTTAATTCCCAAAGTTGAGTCATATCTACATCTATATATTGATTTCTCATGCATTTAGGCCTAGTGTTGGTGATCCAAAATTGGATCTCGGGACCAAAATGGGTCCAAGAAGGCGTAAAAATCAAAGTGCTCAGAATGGATTCAAAACAGACATGTGCGTAGGCTTTGTCGATACAAACCCAATGCAAATTGAACGGGATCAAACAAATGTCGTATGAGAAATATATTGCGGTTTATTTGTTTGGCCAAACAGGCAAAAACAATGCTAACTGTACAGTCTATATAGTTCATATAGTGCTGACATGGAAGCTGACTGTACAGGCCATACGGTCATACAAATGACATGGCAGGGTGCATTGGCACTAACGTGGGAAGGTGCAGAAGTAGATGAGTCAGATTGTGACACGTGGCACCACTGCAAGGGTGACATGTGGCACCAATGCAAGGGTGACACGTGGCATAGGATGATGTGGTAGGTACAATTGGCATTGGTTGACGTGGCAGGTTGATGACTGGGCATGACAGTAGATAGGTGGATGAGTCAATGTTTAACACTTGGTTGTTGGTGGGAGAATAGAATGGTGCCACGTGGCCAAGTCTTGGGCTGCCACATGGAACCCATCGATTAGATAACATTATGGAAACTTTGAATGGGTTCTACAGGATTTGAACCCGTGACCTTCGGTCTGGGAGAGTGTTTTGGCAAGGTCGGGCTACGATCCCGCCTGCATTAGTCCTTGTATACCATAGTCTAAAACATATATTTAAAGTGATCTATATGTCACGTCGAAGTGGTAAGGGTCGGGGATAGGCCCCAACCCATGGTATTTTGGCTCTATGCATATGCCCACACCTTATACCTTTTGGCGTGCGAGTTGTGAATTGGCAGATATAACCACAATCCTATTACTCTGCCATGTGACCCGGGGCCACTACATTGATACATGGATGTGGATATGTGGTTTTAGCACCCAGTCGGTCGAGCTATCCCACCGACCAAGTTGTGTAACCAGAGGCTTAATAATAGGCATAAAAACATTTTGGTGTGCATGGAAAGGATAAGGTCGTGGCCATATGGGCGAAGATCTGAGGACCGAAAGCTTAATCCGGAGGGGTCCAACAAACTAGCGACATCCTAGGGCCACATGGAGGACATCCATATGACCAAGGGCATGCGTGAAGGGGGTTTCTCTTTGATTAATTTCCGAAAAGTGGGTTGTATAGCTTGTTATATGATTTGTATTGATTTTCTCAGCAGTTTTGATAGATTTTGGTCTTTTTTGGAGGATCTTGGGCCCTTTTTGAGGCCATATGTTGGGGGGAAGTTGGGAGTTTGCTACCCAATTCAAGCCTATATAAACCATAGTTTATTGAAGCCATGGAGGAGGTTTAGAACAGGAAAATATTGACGGATTGTTGAGCCAAAGCCTTTTTTATGTAGGGAAGCCATTGAGGAGATCACCTTTGTGGGCCATTTATGGGAGATTCGTTCATCCGATTTCAGTCCTGTCAGTTTTATTGGGTTCTTGAGATCTGGTATAACAAGAACATATCAGTTTGTAACCTTTTTGGCACTGTTATGATGTAATTTTAAATCTTTGAACAACAATAAGAAATCCTCACCCACTGAGACAAAGGCTTGGAGACGTAGGCGAGATTGTCGAGCTCCGTTATCAACTTCTCTTGTTATGGTTTTTTATTCTTCATGCTTATGTTCAGATATGTAAATTGATTTATGGCTGTCACATTTCATTTATAATTCATCGTCTTTCATCAGTTTCCTAAATGTAATTTAACGCATGCAAAATAACTTAACCATTGTCATTTAAAAGATCTTTTCGGATCAAGTGGTATCATAGCTAGTTGATGGTTGATTTTTGAGTTTGCATGATTTCCAGGGAAAGGATGAATTGTGGTGAAGGTGATCTTGTTGAAGAGAATCTTGAGATTGGATAGAGAAAGAGAACTTCTCAAAGGCAGAAGATGGCATTGGAAGAGGGAATTTCTCATGATGAGAAAGATTTTCAAAAGACTTTCTTCACCATGTCAGAGATGATTAAGGTTATTTATGAGGATTACTTGGAACGAAAGAGACCAAATCTAGGTGAATATTCAAATGTTAAAAGTGAATAAGGAGAGGATCCTCCTCAAATTCCTCCTTCACCTCCTTCTTCTCCATCATCTTCTTCTTCTTCAAGTTCAAGTTCTAAATCCATTGCAAGAAAACATGTCCATAAACATAAGCATGAAATGCCTTTACTTACGATTGATGTAAAATTTGAATTACCCATGTATGATGGTGAATTCAATGTAGAGAGACTTGATAATTGGGTTAGACAGAAGGATGTTTATTGAAATGTGCAACAAATCAAGGATGAGGCAACTCAAATCAAGTTGGCATCGCTTAGACTTGGAGGCACAACACTCATCTAGTGGAAAAGCAAGTTTCAAAATGGCATGCAACAAGTGGGTAATGTATTTCCATCATGACAAGTTTTTGTTTCTTCACTTACAAAGCAATTATATCCTTTGGGTTATACAGAGAAAGCTTTAATTGAATTGAAATATATTAAACTAAGAAAGGGACAAACAGTGAAAGAATACACATATGGTTTTCATAAAATGGAATTGATGTTAGATATTCCTTTACATACCCAAGAAAATCTTATGAAGTATATAGGAGGTTTACCTGCACATATTCGTAACACTATATTTATGTTTGGACCTACTAATCTTGATGAGGTTTCTATTCAAGCAACATACATTGAGGTATGGAAAACAATATTTGGTGTATTAGGGGAATCTTCTTCGAGAAAAGAGGACAAAAAGAAGTGGAATGGCAAGAAGGAAAATTCAGTGGCAAGAAAGGAAGAGAAGCCCTCTTGCAATAATTTCAAGAAAGAAGGGAATGACGAGAAACATTGCTGGAAATTGAATCCCAAGAAGAGACCAAAGTGGTTCAAAGAGAGGAAAGGGAGGAAAATAGTTTCAACAACAACACAACCAATAGACTTAGGATCAGATTTGGGTGATAAATCTAAAGTCTCATTGGTTGGTTTGACATGTAAACATGGTGATGGATTTGATTCTAGAAGTAAATTATTTCATATAAGGGTCATTATGAGGCAAACTAAGGTCAATACATTGATAGATAGTGGATCACAATCTAACTTAATTTTAGAGAAATTGGTTAAACAATTGGGATTAAACACTGAGATGCATCATAAGCCTTACTCACTTAAATTTATAAGAAACAATCATAAATTGCATATAACAAAGCAATGCACAATAAAATTTACAATTTCATCTAAGTTTGTGGACAAGGTAACATGTGATGTGGTGCCACTCAATGAATGTGGAATGGTATTAGGTAGTCCTTATTTGTATGATCACAAAACAATCTTCTACAGGGAAAAGAATCAATATCACTTAATCAAAGAATGGAAAGAATATGTTGTACATTCTCATCATTTAAAAGAAAATCAATCTCTTCAAACAATGGAACAATTAAGAAAGAAATCTCATGTAAGCAATGAAACAATTAAGAAAGGAATCTCATGTAGGCAATGAAACAATTAAGAAAGGAAACTCATATAACCATGGTATTATTACTCTACCATATGACCTGGGGCCACTACATTGATACATGGACACAGATATTTGGTTTTAGCACTCGGTCAGTTGGGCTAGTCTGACAACCAAGGTGTGTAACCAAAGTCTTAAGAACAGGGCTAAAATTGGTTTGGTGTGCATGGAAAGGATAATGGTGTGGCCACATGGGTCAAGAGTTGAGGACCAAGAGCTTATTCTAGAGGGGTTTCCAAAAAGTCGGTTTTCTACCTTGTTTATATGAATTTTATTGATTTTCTCAACAGTTTTGAGAGAGTTTTGCCATTTTTGGATTATCTTGGGCCCTTTTTTAGGCCAGAGCTTGGGGGGAAGTTGGGAGTTTGTTACCCACTTCAAGCCTATATAACAAAAAGGTTCTTGAATCCATGGAGGAGGTTCATAACTAGAAAATTCTGAAGGATTGTTGAGCCAAATTCATTTTTATGCAGGGAAGCCATTGAGGAGAGCACATTTGCGGGCCATTTATGGGAGCTCCGCTCATCTGATTTCAGTTCTGTTAATTTTGTTGGGTTATTTAGATCTGGTAGAACACGAATAGATCATTTTTTAACCTTTTTGGAACTGTTATGATGTACTTTTAAATATTTGAACAGAAATAAGAAATCCTCACCCACTTAGACAAAGGCCCAGAGACGTAGGAGAGATTGTCAAACTCCATTATCAACATCTCTTGTTATGGTTTGTTGTTCTTATTGCTTATGTTCATATATTTAAATTGATTTATGGTTGTCATGTTTCATTTATAGTTCTTCCTCTTTCATCATTTTCCTAAATGGTAATTTAACGCATGCAAAATAACTTAACCATTGTTGTTTAAAATATCTTTTTGGATCATTTGGCTTCAACATGTTGTTGTTGAACCAATTGCCTATGCATTCCTATCAATTACCAACCTTGCAATTTATTCCATTGTGATTTGATACCTTATCCTTGGAGGGAACATCTCCCGAGTGTTCTTATCCTACACATGCTTCCTTGCATTGAGCATAGGTATGTTCCTTGCGCTTTGGAACTAGTTTTCTTTCCCGTCACACTCGTTTCCTCCACTGTAAAATAAGTATTATGTTATTCCTTTCATGCTTCTATAACATGAAAAGGACAAAAAAAAAAAAAAAAGGAATGGGTAAACATCTATCTCTTTGGTTGGCAACAGTCTTCTCTCCCTTGAAGAAAGCACAATCTTGAGTCAATATCTCATCATTTTGGGTTTAGCATGGATTTAGGAGAATTTTTCTCAGTTTGAGTTTTTTCTCCCCTTACTGGTTATTCTTCCAACTATATGGAGCATTTGTTGATGCCTCATGTGTTGCAAATGTATCCCAGTTTATAGTGATGTTTCCCAAGTCACATAATTTTTCGTTCTTATGTTGAGGGAAAAATTTCAACCTGTGTCGACCATTATGCAGTTATCCTTTGACTTTGCAGGTCATCCTTCCCAATTCAAGTGTGATCATCACAAGTATCAGTTTGTTTGTCTGATATCTTCCAAATTTTTGGCCTTCTGCCATCCCTAGTTTTGAATGATGAAGGATGCATTAATGCCTTCCTTGCAGCGGGTTCCCTCCCATCGACTTCAACACATCTTTCTCTGGGAGAGGGATCTAGAGATATGTTGGTTCCTTAGGGATTGTAGTCATCATTGCAAGGATCCCTCTCTATTTATAGTAGGAATACATCAATGTCCCATGCTTGATAGTATCTACCAAGTGTTCGACGCTAAGTCATTTGTTCACACTTGTTAGATAGTACCATGGTACCTTAACTCCCATCATCATTATTGGTGGGTTTTCTTGTTTTTGTTAATGATATACATCAATGATCAGTAATCAAATGATGTCTCACTATGTTCGACATCAGATCATCTGTTCACAGAGTGTAGACGTGTACCACCACGTATTGTTGTGAATACTTTGGATGAAGTACAAGCACCACCTCTTTTGTGCTCCTTCCTGGCTCATATGGTGCCACCTCATAGAAAATGGTACTTGTAGAGGATTGGTTTTCTCATTCTCTTGGTTTCATATATCCTATGTTCTTGATCTTGGGAGATATCTCTACTATGCATTTATTCGTGGCTATGATTTAATTTGACATGGATCCACTGTGTATTTCTCGTGGCCATGATTGCTACTTCATATTTATCAAATGGATCCACTATGTATTATTTTTGGCCATGGAAATTAGTCATACTTTCATATGTACCATGGATCCATAGTGTATTTTCTTTGGTGGCCATGCTTTATCACTCCTAAGCATGGGTATTCCCAACTTGGGAAAAAAACACTTGCTTGATCTTTGCTGACGGTTATTGATTTTTGGGTCAGTTGTCCGGGAACCTCCATGGACACTTCGATGTAACCTCACCTCTTAGAGTTCATAATGTATTTCAGCCATAAATTTTCCCTTCTGACCTCACAAATTAGGGGGCATATGTTATAGCACAAAATGCCACACCTATGCATTTTTTCTGTGGCCTAAACATTTTCCCAATGCTTTCTATAATTTTCCCTAAAGTTCCTCTCAAAAATCATCTAAAAAACGTCCCCTAAGAGCATATCCATGGGTTTCCCTAGGGAGGGACGTGGCCCTTTGCACCTTTTCTCACTGCAACCCACAAATTCCCTCACTTTTTGTAAAAATTAAAATAATCTTGTGCTTTTGGGCCGCTGTTTCAATTGGGCTCGTTTCCCACTGACCCTTACCCATACATCACAGAAATCAACTCCCCAAACCTCTTTGGGAATATATAAAACAACCATAGAGGGATAAACACAAGTCCCTTGCTGCAAATTTATGCTTCCAACATCTAGCAATCCTCCTTTCCCTATATTCTCTGAGAAACATCCCATTTAGTATGGAAACTCCTTTTCCATAGATTCTTTCTCATTTTATGTGGCTATTGGGTGTCTACTTATCCCTATCTAATTCATTGAGATAAGTCTATATCGGTTGTGTTGATTCTTGAGTATTCTAGGAGGATCCCAAAGAATTGGCTTCAAGATGGTGCCTAAGTCTAAACAAGGTTGTAACTTACCTTTTCCACTTTCTGATAATAAAATAGTTTGTTTCCCCTAGATTTTTCTTCACTGTACATTTGTATTTATGTTTACTTTGAATATGACATATAACATGCACATGATTTTTGTTGTATAACTACTTTCGTCATAGTCCTAGTTTTGTATCTATTTTGGAGGATGATTCAAACAAAATATCTGGAGATATTCAATGAATTGGAGAGAGGATCGACATCAAATGGGAGAATAAAGTGCACCTTCTTTTATCCCCTCTATCCCTACTTTCTCCTAATTAAAGTAGTTATTTTATTTAGTTTTTGTGTGCTTGTCACTGAGGGAAGACTATTGCCTCTTTTACCTGGTCTTGCTCTGCTATGATTACAACCCACAATCACAGGTGGAAAATGCATTAATCATGGGGGGTTGTTGTTGTGTTTGTTAAACTCACCTAGTTGTTTCTAGTCTTTAGGAAGTTGTTGGAACTAGTTGGAGTGAATCTATCACATCCAACTAAATCCTTCCGAAAATGGTGTGAGGTTGAGATATTTTCTCAATCGTATATCGAGGTAGTTCTTCTATCTTGAAAATAGTATTCTGTATTTATATGTACTTTATTTTGTTTGTTTAATGAAGAGAGATATCACACTTTCTGGGTTTGTGCATAATAATGTCTTCTCTCGCATTTCTCTATATAAATTTCATTTTTGATTGCATAAACAAAATCAACAAACTGAAAAACCTTGTCAACACACTTATTATACAGAATCAATAACTCAACTCTGAAGCAAAATTGATTCGAAAATATGTCCATAAAAACGCCAAAAACTAAAACATTTAGACTACACATCCATACATATCTTTGTTAGAAAAAGTAATAAATATCCATAGAAATATGCTAAGAGACCAACCTAGATAGTATTCCAATGCACATGTCTCCAATCCACAGGTCATGGTGGATTACACTTGAACACTATTTGTATGCCCATGCACACATTGCCTATGCAATGTGTGAGATCTAGTATTTATTTTGATATATTTATGTATCTTGTATCTTTTCACCATTTTTTCCTTCCACTTACTCTGTTATGTTTTGTACACTTTTATACTCTTTGTAGAAATTATTTGCACTTATATTTATTCTTTTATGTCCATGGTTAATACCATTATATGACAAAGGCAATGAGGTCACCTTGAAAATTATTTCTTACAATGACCAGAACAATTGTTAGTGATGGTAAATGCATCATTTGATGACACTTCTTAGAACTCAAATATGAAGTGCCAACAATGGTAGGATATTAAGGGTTGTGATGAATCATAAAGGGAAGTGGGTTTGGAGGATTGGAGGTGATGGAGAACATCCATATTATCATTCTACATGGTAAGAACACAAAGAAAATACTTCCAAAGAATTCAAAATAATCCTTGAAACACATCCCAAAAGTGGTCGCAGGTCTTAAATGCATTCCAAAAATTAGCGAGCCAACCAGGAAATATCTACAAACGAGGAAACGTCTGTGTTACTTCTTCTGATATGGTTACTTTACTACAAGAGAAATGGGATGGACATAATATTGTATTCTAGTTTAGATACATATTCAATTATTATTTATTCTATCTAAAAGTTAGGTAATATTTATCAAGAGATACATTATTTCACTTTCAGCTTTGTTTTCCTCTATTCTCGTTTCATTCTTTAAAATATTCAATTGTCTGAGACATAGAAAATTTTCCTCCAAATATTAATATTTAAAAATTTAAAGACTAGTGATACATGCCTAAACAAAGCAACAAAAACATTATGTTTTATAACATATCAACTTAAACAAAAAAACAAAATTATATGGATGCCTTGGCATCGTTTCTTATCTAGAAACATCTCAAGGTTTACAACATATCCCAAGAAAATATCATGTATCTTTATGAATATATGTATGTCCATATGCTGGTACATGAATCCTAAGGCATTGTGAGGGATCTTAATGCAATATAATGTATCCCAATGCAAGTAGATAAGTTTAAGGCATAGTACATGGATCCCAAGGCATAGAATTAACTCTCAAATAAAATACATGGATTGCAATGTAAGAAACCCACCTATGGTGATGAGTCAAGCCTCAATATAGGTGTCATTAGATAGTAAACATATAAGTTCCATTTTCTAACTTTTCAATAACTCATTTGAATTTTACAATTTAGGCTAAGCTCAACCATAGTGGAGATAAAATTAACCTCTATTACATGTGACACTCTAAAGAACAAAATGTGTGTCCAAGATTGCTAAGTTAGAAGTAGGTAATATGATAGATAATTTGTGAAAGGGGAAAAGGGAAACTTCATGAATTAAACTCCCTAGTATTATATGATGTGTAGGCATTTCTCTACTAGCTTTCAAGATCTAGGGGTATTAATTTCTTACATGATGGCCTTCATGAGTGTGCGCTAGGATTTGAGTAACCACCTAGGGACTATTTTTTGTTGGAGAAATTTCTATTTTCGACACGCTAGTTCAGTGGTAGTTAACTGACTAGTTCTATTTTAGACTTTCTATTTAGACCATCACTATTATGCATGCATGCATTCCTAAGGAAAGATAACTGCTTGATTTATTTTCTTCATTATGGAATGTTCTACCCTATATACGAGTGTATTCCACTCATTCATTGTATCATATTGCTCATCATATGTATCAATCATTCATCATATGTATCATCATATGTATCAATCATTCATTCATTGATCAGCTCATTGGAGTAGTGCGAATATATTTTCTCATTCTTCCATATTGAATCTCTCATCCTTTATTGGTAATATTTGTTTATAATTTATTTATCTAGATCTCGTATGCAGTTTTCGATGAAACATCGACATGGTATCATAGGTATGCTACTTGGAGCAAGCCAGACAAGCCAGATAATAAGGAACATTGGCATTTTCATTGAAAGAAATATGTGTAACAAACGTTATCGCAGCCTTTCTTTGTCGAAAAGTGACACAAGTCGAAGTTTTCACACCCTATCACATCCTTTCAATCTTGGACCTGTCGTACCCTAGTACACTATGAAGGGAGACAACCAATATCCTGTCGCTCTATGTATGAAGCACAGGCAAAACAACCTCCTAAAGTCCCTTCTTTTTGCAGTGATTTCTCCCAAAATATTAACTTTCTGAGGAAACGAGTTCTATGAGAACTAAATCGACCCATTCTACAAGTGGGTTTTCAGCCATTTGGAAAATTTCCACACTGTTTTCTTAAAACCGATACGAATTTTCCACTTAAAGTTCCCTTTTTGCAGTGATTTCTCAGTTTTTCACTTGCATATTGAGATTAAATGTTTAGGGATTCATAGAAGCAGTGGAAGATATGGATGCAATACCTATTATACATTCAAACTTGGTGGTAATCCTCACCCCATCCAATTATTTTTATTAGAATCCCAAGGTTGAATTCCAACTCAGAAGGAAAGGACTGTACAATTTGACGACGGGGACAAAAAAATATCGGAAACTTCATTCTAGAAGGAACCAAGAAGAAGAAGGAATAAGATATTGCATTTAAGAAAGGTAATCATCATGCTCTTGTTGCAATTAATTCCTCACCTAATTCATGGATTATATATTCTGGCGCATCACATCATATGGAAATGAAACAGGAGGTTTTTACTTATTTTAGCTCATGCTTAGGACCCCTATTCTCATGGGGTATGATACTCCATTAGAAGTAGTAGAAGAGGGGAGACTGGAACTCCCTAATGGCAGTTTTGAGAATTTTTTACAAGTTCCAAATCTCTCTATAAATCTGATCTTAGTTTATTAAATCACTGAGAAAGGTAAAAATGTTGAATTTACATCACATATCGTTTCTGTACTTGACATTCATGACAATTCTATTATTTCAATTGGTGAGGTAGATCATGAATAAAGGTTGTATAGATTCACTAAGTTTGTTGATCCTCCTTACTACTAACACATGTTGATGATAGCAATAGAGTATGGAATGAGATATTTGGTCATTTAAACTTTAGCTACATGCAGTGACTTTCCAAGCAAGGAGTAGTCAAAGGCTTTCCTGTAATATTCCAGATATAAAATAGTATGAAGAAATTTTGTTTTCTCTAGAAATGGCAGATAAACAACGATAGAACCAAAAAAACACCACAATAATACCAAAATAATACCAAAATAACACCAGAAAAAATCCAGAAAGAGCACTTCGATTACTAAGAGCAATGTTCACTTTCCTCTTTGAGGGGGAAACCTCCAGTAAAGCAGAGCTCTATTAGAATAATATCTAAGACATAAATCCTCATATCGTCTACTCCTATTTATACAAAATATATCTATCAAAAGAACAATCTAGAGGAAGATTCTTCTATAAGCGGAAGCTTCTATTAGGTATTCTTACATTCGACTTATTCTTCTTTATTTCTAGGCCTTATTAATATTGAACTTCATTACATGGAAATATATTATTCTACCTATGTGAGGGGTTAGGTCCCTAACATTTCCTCACCCTTAAAAAAGACCTTGTCCTCAATGCTTGAGATAAGGAAATTGTTGCAGAATGGTACTTGGTTCCCAAGTGGCATCTATTGAAGTTGAATATTTACACTGTACTAACACTTCCTTGATGGTTCGTTGATGCAGACGATGCTCACGCTGGTCCAAAAATTCTTGTGGTTGTATCCAAATGGATCCTTCTTCATCCAACTCGGGAAGGTTGGTTTCATTTTGACACTTAGTTCCAATCACCTTCTTTAAGTAGGAAACATGAAAAGTAGGATGGATCTTAGAATGACTGGGAAAAGCTAAGTGATGTGCCACATGTCCTGAATGATTGAGAATGGTATAAGGACCATAATATTTGGGTGCTAGTTTCTGAAAATGGTCAACTTTGAGGGAATTTTTCTTGTAAGGTTTACTGTCGAAGAAAAACCTGATCTCCTTCTGCAAATTGATGTTCAGAGCTACCTTGATCTGATTTTTGCTTCATGTGATTCTGGGCCATGACCAAATTCTCTTTGAGGGTAAGAAGAATAACCTCTTGAACTATAAGAATTTGGTCAACCACCTGGACCTTCGAGACACCTGGAAAGTATGAGATAAGTGAAGGTGGATTTTGTACATATACCACTTCAAAAGGAGTCATGCAGGCAACTACATCGTAAGAATTGTTTTACCACCATTCAACTAGTGGTAACCATTGAGCCCACTGATTTTTCCTTTCCAATGAAAAACACCTCAAATATGTTTCCAAACACTTATTGAAAACCTCACTTTGACCATCACTCTGGGGATTATAAGTTATGTTGAGATGCAATTGGGTGCTTTGTATCTTGAACATTTCTTGCCAAAAATTGCCGGTGAAAGTTGCGTCACAATCAAAACCAATAGAATGAGGCATGCCATCAAGATTGAAGACCTGATCCATGAAAAGTTGAGCCAAAATGGATGTTTTGAATTGGCATTGAAGAGAATGTAAATGAGCATAATTGGAAATATGATCAACTACCACCATGATGAATAATTTATTTCCCAATTTAGGTAAGCCTACAATAAAATCCAGAGAGATATCCCGCCAAATAGCAGTTGGAATCGAAAACAGTTGTAGTGTGTCAGGAGATTTGAATGTTTCTCCCTTGTTGCATTGACAAACATCACACTCAACCACAAAATTATGAATTTCATGTTTCATACCATCCCCCAAAAAAGAAAGTTTGACCCGATCATAAGTTTTGGTAAACCTTGAGTGCCTAGCAGTGGGTGTAGCATGAATCTCAAAAAGAACCGCGGATTTAATTTTTGACTATTTACTTAAACAAAAATGACCTTTGTATCGAATCTCATCATTAAGCCTAGATTACCCTGGGGAGACTGGAGAATTGGCTTGCAATTGTTGTGTCAGATGCAAAATTTTGGGATTATATAAACATTCCCAACAAAAATCTTGGAGCCAATATGGTACAATGAAGGAGAGAGAAAAAAGGGATCCTTCATATTCATATTTTTTGGAAAGTGAATCAACAACCACATTGTATTTTCCTTTCTTGTAAATGATCTCACAATCACATCCAAATATCTTAGTCACCCATTTTTGTTGCTTTGGGGAGGAAAGGTGTTGTTCTAGAAAATACTTTAGTCTTTGATGATCTATCTTAATTTGGAAGCGTTTCCCCAATAGATAAGGGCGTCAAAGATCCACAACATGCGAAATATCCAACATTTTCTTTTCATATATTTATTTTCCCAAATGTCGCTCTGAAATTTGTTTGCTGGTAAAGGCCAAAGTCCAACCCTCTTAAATAAGCATTGCACCAATTCCTTTCCCCGAAGCATCTCATTCCATGAAAAAGGTCTTTGTGAAATCAAGAAGGGTCAGGACTAGAGTGGTCCACATGGCCATCTTCAAGGTTTGAAAATCCTGAGCAATTGTCGAAGTCCAAGTGAAAGAATTATTTTTAGGGAGAGTAGTGAGAGGTGCCGCAATATTTCCATAATTATTAACAAGACTGCAATAATAGCCTATTAAACCCATAAATCCTCGCAATATTTTGAGAGTTTTTGGGTGAGGAAAATATTTCATAGCTTCAATATTTTTAGGATCCACCCTAACACCAGCCTTGCCAACAAGATGACCCAAGTAATAGACTTCCCAAGTGCCAAAAGAAAATTTATATTGTTTGAGGAAAAGTTGGTGCTGAGAGAGTAGATGGAGAACTTGATCCACATGAGAAAGATGGGTTGTCCAAGTTTTACTATAGATGAGGATATCATCAAAGAAAACTAAGAAAAAATGACAGAGAAAAGGATAGAAGACATGATTCATGAGGCTTTAGAAAGTGGAGGGAGCATTACACAAGCTAAAGGGCATGACCGAAAACTCATAGTGGCCCTCATGAATTCTAAATGAATTATTAGGAATGTCTGCCTCATTCGTATGAATTTGGTGGTAGCCAGAACGAAGATAAAGTTTAGTAAAGAACTGGGCGCCACTAAATTCATCCAAGAAGTCATCAATGACATGAATGGGAAATTTGTCTTTAATGGTGAGTTTTTTGAGGGCATGGAAGTCAGGACAAATGTGTTAAGAACCTTATTTCTTAAGGACCATTACCACATGAGAAGAGTAGGGGCTAGTACTAGGGAAGATAAAACCTGCGTTGATCAATTCTTGAACAATTTTCTCAATTTTATTTTTTTGGGAAAATGGATGATGATAGGGATGGATATTGGGAGGAAGGATTCCTCCAACAAGGGGAATGGAATGATCATGAACACCACGGGAAGGAGGGAGTCTCTAGGGAGTGGAAAAAACCACTTGATGTTTAGAGAGGATGGATTGAGGTCTTACGACACAGAGGGTGTCTCGGTGGCTTGTATGTCATGGAGTTGGGAAATAAAGCCAGAATGACCTTTTTTTAGAATATTTTCCATGCGATGGGAACTGATGATCTCTGATGAAGTGACAGTGATGCCTTGGAACTTATATTTTTGGCCCTCCTGGTCGAACTGCATGGTTAATTCCTTAAAATCCATGAGAATGGGACCCAAATTCCTTATCCATTTTTCACCCAACACAATGTCACAACCACCCATGTCGATAGAAAAAACATGATATTTCATGTGGTACTCACCAATTTGGAGATTCACATGTTCACAATGCCCTCCACATTTCATGTACCCGCCATTGTAAATCATTATTTGAAAATTATTGATGACATGGCTATAACAATTAGTTTCTTTGGCAATGCGGGGATGAATAAAATTATGGGTGCTTCCACTATCAACAAGAATGATGACCTTCCTATGCTTAATGTAAACAATTAGATTGAGGGTTTGGGGAGCAGAGAATCCAGTGAAATAATTTAGGGAAATGACCGGTTCTACTTCAAGAGAGTTTGAGAGAGGAGTCATGTTAGTGAGTTCAGGTGACACAGACACAAGGGGAGCCTCAACATTGTCTTAAGAAACATCCTTTGTGATGTCCATAAAAATATTTTGTTCCTTACACTTGTGCCTAGGAAATTTTTTGTCATTAGAATTATAACAAAGGACTTTGAGTTGGCATTCATCCATTTCAACCCTAGTCAATTTATAGATCTTTAGTGGAGTAAAAGGAGGAGTGGGAGTGACTGGTTTAGTGTGAGGAATAAAGGATGATTTTTGGTTTTGAGAAGAGACAACCTATTGTGTTTCCTTAGCTCTTTTAGTAGTGTCCACCCAACTATGAGGCTGAGCCATGAGGACATGGGCACGAATCTCATTCTTGAGATCATTGATAAAACATTCTCGGAAAAAATCATCAGACATGCCTTATGTACAAAAAGACAATTTCTCAAAAGTGGCTATAAAGTCTTCCACTTTTCCATATTGTTTCAACTTTGTGAAATGGCCTAAATGGTTGGTGTTAGTGTCAAAGCATTCATAAATCTATGCCACAAAGTGTGTCCAAGCCACATACCCTTGGAGGGCATTTTTTTTCCATTTCCACCATTTCCAAAGTTCTTGATCTAGATGGAGAACACCATATCAGAGTTTGGCCAACTCATATGTAATGACATACAAAGAGAAATAATGCTCCATTTGAGTTACCCAACCAGTGGGATCCGAGCCATCAAATTTGGTCACATCCACATGCGAAAGGCACAGGTCATGCTGAAAGTGATGGGGCTGAAAATTCTGGGAATGAGAGGAAGTTTCACCTTCAGTTTGTAAAGGTGGGTTAGATGAGGAAAGATCTGCAGGGATATGCAACTTGGCATAGATCATTGTAGTGAAGAATTCAAGCTAGGTAGAAAGGTATTGTTTGAGGTCCTCTATTTTGGCATTGATGGAGGAATGCATGTTTTTATTGATGGTGGAAATATTGGCACTGAACCATCTAACTTCTTGTTGGGTTTCTGAGAAATTAGAGTGCAAGGAACTAAAGCAAGCTTCCAAGTCTTGGCTACGGGTGTGGGCCATGATGAAGAGGGAACGCGAAAAGGGGTGGTTGGGACCACACAAAAAATGGGTTATGGGTGAAGTGTATCACAACGATCAGGGCGATGAGTTGAATCCAATGTTGTAAATCCAAAATAAGGGTGTTGGAAGGGGGTTGGGTCCACGAGAAAAAAACAATTGCTGAAAAATGATAGGTATGACTGCAATAAGGTCGAAGAGAGGAATCCAACGAGATAGGTTTCAAATAATGGTGCCAACAAAATCCATAATTTTTTACTCCTACGGAGTTATTCTCCGATCTGAAGAATATTGTAGTGATGAAATACCCAAATGCTTAACAAGAAGAAATGTGTAGTAATTTTGCAACCTGAATGCAGGAGACACAATTACACAGCAATATATCTTCTTTGTTCTATTTTTTTTTCTATCCCAAGGGTTAGACTATTCAATGGTTCTACAAACAAGGTTGTTCCCTGTGCTATAGCTCTCTGATATATGTGCGGGCTCCAATAGTAGTACTCGACCCAATATCTCAGGGAACCAACTAAGGAGGCTAGACTGTTCTCTTAGTCATACTACCCGACTACCCAGGTACTAGAGAGTATCTTCCCGAGTGTTTTTCTCGGTGGAACTACAAAATTCAGGGGATTGATTGGTTTATATATGGAGGGATTTAGGAGATCTAGGTTGATCCATATACATGTGTTTTCTAATTCACTACCACTTAAAGGGGTACCAACATGGGTTACAAGGGTGGCCAACAGATATGCACTTAAGTACCACTTGTATTTTCTATGTGTATGAATCCATGAAATCAGGTTTATGCATGTAATGAGAAATTTGTGTATCTTAAAGACACTAGAATACATCTCTACCCTGAAAAAAAAAAAATTAATGCACAATTTTCTACTGAGGAAGGTGCTCTAATACCACTTGTATTATTCCAGATATAAAATAGTATGCAGAACATAAATAATTATCTATAAATTGAAGATAAACAATGGTATGACCATAACAACACCACAATAATACCAAAATAAAACCAGAATAACACCAGAAAGAGCACTTTGATTACTGAGAGTAGTGTTCACTTGCCTCTTTGATGGGGAAACCTCCAACAGAATAGAGCTCTATTAAAATAATATCCAAGAAAAAAATTCTCATACCCTCTACTCCTATTTATACTAAATATGTCTATCAAAAGAACAATCTAGAGGAAGATCCTTCTAGAAGCGGAAGCTTCTATTAGGTATTCTTACATTTGTCTTATTCTTCCTTATTGCTAGGCCTTATTAATATTGACCTTTATTACATGGAAATATATTATTCTACCTATGTGAGGGGTTAGGTCCCTAACATTTCTAGATATTTACTTTTCTGAAGGGGTTTGTTAAGTCTGCATTCTTGGAAAGAATACTAAAGAGAAGTTTGAAAAGGGGAAGGCAAGGAGAGATCCTCTTCCTTGGAACTTGTTCACAATGATATCATGGGTCCATTTTCACATCCTTCCATCAACAAAGCACAATATGGCCTTACATTCATTGATGATTACTCACGTTATACTTGGGTTAATTTTATTTGGAAAAAATATGAAGTTTTTGAGAATCTCAAATACTTCAAAGCTCTAGTAGAAACATAGACTCAGAACAAAATCAAGATCCTACATACAGAAAAAGGGGGGGAGTATATCAAAAAATATGTTGAGAATATTTTTCGTCATTATGGTATGCAGTTACAACATACATTTCCATTCACTCCACAACATAATGGAGTTGTTGAAAGGAAAAACAGATCTCTCAACGAGATGACCTATTGCATGTTTCATGCAAGGTCTCTTCCTTCCAATATTTGGGTTGATGCACTTAACTGTGATGCTTATATACAAAACAAATATCCTCATAGATATTTTAAGAACATGACACCTTTTCAGGCTTGGACATGTGAAAAATCATATGTCACACACTTTCTCATCTTTGGATCTTATGCATGGGCCCATGTTCCTTTTGAAAAGTGGAAAGCATTAGATCCACATAGAACACATTGCATATTTGTGGGATATCTAGATGATGTGAAGGGGTACAGGTTGATTGATCCCTCTATAGACTAGCTCATTATTGAGCATATTGTTCATTTTGAGTAGATTCCTTAGCATGCACCTCCAGTGCAATATGAAGAGACTCTTGTGCTTCCATCAGTTCCAGACATCAGAGATGATGATTCCATACACTCAAATGCTACATAGTTAGACTCATATTCATAGGATTCTACACATGGAGTTGAGCAAGTAGTACATCCATATGAGGAGCCAACATCGAAGCTTCAACAAATTCCCAAGTGGGAAAAGTACACAATTCAGGAAGAAGGAAACCTTGCAGGGAATCCATTGGATTCGAGGAGGACTTGATCTCAACATGATGAGCCTTCTCATGTACTTTCATATTCTAAAGTTGTGATTCCCATGCATTTCTATATGGTTCAATATTCTAATCTGCAACTCTACAGTGACGCTGTGGGAAATCCTTTATGGGAAGCAACCATGCAGGAGGAGTATCAAATATTCATATTGGGCTAGTGATGGTACATATTGTAAGTCCACTTCTAGGTACACTCTCAGTTTTGGGTTAGGCCCTATTTGTTGGTGAAGTAAGAAGCAATCAACCATTTATTTATCTTCCACAGAGGCCGAGTATAGAGGAATAGTCAATTGTGTCATTCAGACACTTTGGCTTCAACACTTCCTTACCAAGCTTGGTATCTAGTTTCACTTTCCGACTGTCATATGGTGTGAAAATTAGAGTGCACCGATAGTTTTGCAGAGATCTAGTACATTCGAAGTGAACCAAACACATTGAGGTCCACATGTATTTCATTAGAGATATATTACATGACATGACCATTGATATGCAACTTTGTCCTTCCTATGAATACATTGTCGATATCTTCACCAATAACTTCACTAGGCTGAAGTTTCAGACTTTGCGGGATCATCTAGTTTAAGGGGGTGTTGGAGAAATTTCTATTTTTGACACATTGGTTTAGTGGGAGTTAACTCACTAGTTATATTTTAGACTTTCTATTTATACCATCACTATTATGCATGCATGCATTCCTAAGGAAAGATAAATGCTTGATTTGGTTTCTTAATTATGTAATGTTCTTCCCTATATATGAGTGTATTCCACTCATTCATTGTATCATATTGATCATCATATGTATCAATCATTCATCATATTGATCATCATATGTATCCATCATTCATTCATTGATAAGCCCATTGGAGCAGTATGAATATATTTTCTCATTCTTCCATATTGAATCTCTCATCCTTTCTTGATAATCTCTGTTTGTACTTTCTTTAGTTAGATATCCTATGCAGGTTTCGATGAAACATTGACACTTTTACTACCCTTTATTTCTTTACCTATTTCTTAATGTTTCCATTCTTTATTTTTTTATTTCTTAGTCTTTTTCTTTGGATATGCATTGTTAAGCATAGGAATAGGGGTACAAACATTTTAGTAGGGCGACATAGCTCAATAATTTTTAGTTTTTGGCTTTTAACTTTTTTATGGTTGCAACTACCTTGAACACTTTCACTCTTCTGACTTTGAAATCTCTTACACATTGGTATTTGTTGCTTTACTTATGAACTTGATGATTGATTTATGACAAGTTAACCATGAGCAGGGAAATATGATGGATCGTATGAAAGTGAATGAGAAATATGGAAAGTTTTAAGTATTGTTAGGATATGTAGTATACTACATTACACCTAGTAGTACGACTTGACTCAAAAGGTGATGGAACTTATCTAGAAGAAAATTGTGACCAAACATGGCATCCCCTAACAAAAAGGTAAACATTTAGAGTGTTATAATACATTATTAGATTACACAAATGTCCACAATGTTCACAATGTGCATAAAAAAATTTAACACTATGTTTAAGAAGGAAACACATGCATGAAACCATAATAGAGAAACTGAAGTGAATGAACTAAACTAAAATAACATAGTACCATGTGTGTAAAAGCATAATCTACCATTTGTAAGTGCATGTATCATTTGAGGTGTATGATATATGACATGGATGAGGCATTTGGATGCAACTGAGAAAAGGCCACAAGGAGGTGAGATCATCATGTAATTAAAGGATAAAAAAAAATAAGTATGATTCTTAATAAGATGAGAAAGATGTTGATTAAGGTTGGTTGTCATTGATGTCAACCCTTGAAGAAAGCCCCGCAGCACAAAGGTTTTGGTAATGGACCCAATATTGTTTTATGTAAAGATGACTCATTATTTTCTTGTCATGGTTGATAAGAAGTAAATATGGATGAACTCCAAAGTGGTCCCCTTATGGTGAAATCCCTCACGGGAACATGCTTTAAAGAGTAAGAGAACCCATCCTTAATTATGGAATAATGAGATCAAGGACAATGAATTTGTCAGGTAAGCTATCCTATATCGATAGCGCTTGTCATTCCATTTCTAGTGGTATGTGTAATGTCACATAACTCCTCACGGTTAGAGAGTTATGGCCATGAGAAGTTGGAGACCCTAGGTTTGGGTAATGGACCCAAGTTTGTTTGATGGATAATGGTATGTGTTATGATATATTTTCAGATAATACTATTCTATATGGATAGTAAATTTCATTCCATTTCTGGTGGTATGTGGAATGCACATAACTCCTCACGGTTTGAGAGTTATGGCCTTACAAAGTTGGAGGACCCTCATATGTCATCTAGAAGCCCCAAAAGGTCAAAGTAGTCAAAGTGGTTTAAGATATTTTAAAA
>JZKD02S2418964.1:0-12752 GCA_000966675.3 Picea glauca | reverse complement strand
GAGGGAGATGGAGAGAGAGAGTGGTGCAAGACGTAACCCTCATGGCCCAACCTGCTCCCACCAAGACCTTCTTTGTCTCTGGCCCGAAGAGCTATATCACTCCTCAAATCTCGTATCGGGACCTTTAGTCACCCACAGGACACTCTGATGATCTCCCGACAGTCGTCTTGGGAAATCGGGTTTTGCGATATCGCGAAACCTGTGTGCACGTTCTCGTGTTATTAAAAACCCCGATCCTCGATGGGTCTAAACACCGAAACCCAATGGGTCAATGGTCAACACTCTTGTTCACATCGGAGATTTCCCTATCGGGAAATCGGCACATGTGATGTTGCGATTCACTCGCCCCACAAATCTTTGAACCCCGAATGTCGATATGCATGTGCGCTAAATTCTCGCCACGTCACCTCCTTTCTCCACTCTATCGGGAATCACGGGATCGTGATTTCATTGTTCACAATTCCTTTGCAATGAAAAGTCCCGAATGTCGAATCCCGACTCTCCGGGATCTCGTGCCACCTTTCCACCAAGCGATCGACGACTCCAATTAATTCGGGAAATCGCAACTCACAATTTCAACGAGTATGAACTCTCACCTCGTCAAACACCGAAGGCCGAACGCCGATGGGATTTGGTCCTCCCCTTCTACGCCTAAGGACTAAACCTCGCGCATCTTCTCCAAGATCCAATGATCAGCGGGACTTCGCAACTCTCCTTCGTGAGCCCTAGCCGTCGATTCTCTTCCCTGGAGATTTTCTCTGTTCCACAATTTCTTCCTGTTCGAGCCCCCTCCTGGGTCCTTCTCCTACAATATCAAGATAGAACTATCCCTCCTGAGCTTGCTAACTCTGATTCCCTCATAGACCTTTCGCACACTCTATGTGCTCGACCTTCAACAGCTCTCTAAGTGTTGAATCTTTTAGGTCCTGTGCACTCACAACCATAGTTATTCCTACCCTCCTCTGCTCAGGCTAGCTGCTGAGACTTCAACTCGGCCTGCACTTCTCCTGCATGCCTCTACCAACCCAATTCAACTTCTGGGCAAATGAGAATGAGAGTTTAACTGTCTAGCCTCATCAACGCACTCTATGCGGATGAATTCGACTGCACTCTATGCAGGAATCTCCTGGCTCAGACAGAGAAACAATTGAAACTCATTCTCCTCTCTCTCACAGATTTCAATTCAATTATGAAATCACATACACATCATATCAAAGCAAATGCATAACAGAAAACAAACATCCACTGAGCATAATTTTAACTGAGAGAAACAACACAAACCATGAAATTGAATCAAAGTCTTTCTTCTATTAATCCAATCTGTACATGGGTGTCTTCACCAGTTCTCTTCTCTGCTCTGGTTGCTTTTAATGATAATCCCCACAATGATACAAAGGAGGGTGTCTATATTCCATTTTCCCTCTCGAATTCTACAACTATCAAATCTACAATCAATTTCTTATCTAACAACATTAAAACTATTAAATGCCTCAGCTACTTAAGGACGTGAGCTTATCCGCTCAAGGTCCATTTACAATACAAGTGCGCTTCTTTATGGGTGCCTTCATTTAAAGGGCGATGCAATAATCATCAAGGTATTTCAAAATTCGTAGGTGCTGTCCAGCTGTCTTTTCTGCTCGATGTGTTGCCTCGCTTGATGAGTGAGCGATGCTCCTGCATCATATTCCTCGGCTTGAAAAATTTCATGGGCTCCTTTCCATGAGCTCCTGCACAGCCTGTCCATGCTTTTGTATCACTACCTTAGTCTCCTAGCTGGCATCCTCCACTGGGTGATTCTTCCATTTCATGAGGTATTCAAAATACTACTTTCTCCTGGTCTTTTTTCCCACTCGCTTGTCCAGTATGCACTCCATCTATAGTTTATGTGCAACTGGTAATTGTTTCTGCCACTAGACCACTAGTTCCTCAGTTCCATCCTCTGCTTCTCCAGTCCTATATGGGTATAAATCCGAAACATTGAATATCAGAGATATCCTGATGCCATCCGACAACTCAATCTCATAGGCGTTCTCCCCGAATTTCTTCAGGACTCTGCAAGGTCCGATTTTCTTCATCTTGAGCTTGTTATATGTTCCCCTTGGGAACCTTTCCTTTCTTAAGTATGCTAGAACCGAATCACCAAATTCAAACTAAAGTTGTCTCTTCCGTTGATCGGCTCTGCACTTGTACTCCTGATTTGTATCCATCAATCGTTGCTTCACCTTCATGTGAAGTTCTCTCATGGCTTCAGCGAACACTTCAGCGCTCGCGCTGCTAGTCAAAGCCTGTTCTGAATCTCGCAATTCAGAAACTCCTCTCGGTTGTGTTCCATACAAAATCTGGAATGGGCTTCTGCCTGTAGTCCGATTCACCGAATCATTGTATGCGAATTCTGCCTGTGGCAATATCTGGTCCCAACTGTTGTGGTGCTCTGTCACCAAGCTCCTCAATAAGTCTCCAAGACTCCTGTTGACCACCTCGATCTGTCCATCTGTCTGTGGATGGTAAGCTGAACTAAAATCCAAATTAGTCCCCAACTTCTTCCATAACGTCCTCCAAAAATGACCTATGAACTTGGTATCTCTGTCCGAGACTATGCTTCTCGGCAATCCATGCAGTCTGACGATTTCTTTGAAAAACAAATTTGCGATGTGGGTTGCATCGTTGTTATTCTGACACGGAATAAAATGTGCCATCTTCGAAAACCTGTCCACCACCATAAAGATGGAATCAACCCCTCTCTGCATCCTCGGCAAACCCAGTATAAAATCCATGCTAATTGCCTCCCATGGTCTCTTGGGTATGGGCAATGGCTGATAAAAACCTGCGTTCTGTTTTCGGCCCTTCGAATGTTGACAAATTCCGCACCTGTCAACAAACCTCTTTACGTCGGCTTGCATGCCCGGCCAAAAATATGATTCTCTCAACTTCGCGAATGTTTTGTCATGACCAAAGTGACCTGCTAATCCGCCACTATGTTTCTCCCTCACCAAATTCTCCCTCATGGAACAATCTGGAATGCACAGTTGATTGCCTCTAAACAACAATCCTTCCTGGATCAGGTAATCTATCCACGGGCTCCGATCTCTGAGAATTGGATTCTCAGCGGCCTCGTATGCTTCTCCGAAGTCTGCATCTCCGACATACATATCCTTCAAATTTTCAAAACCCAAGGTCTTGACTCTGAACTTCTGCAACAGCAAACACTTCCTGCTCAAAGCATCTGCCACTTTGTTAGCAGTTCCCGAAATGTGTTTAATTACAAATGTGAAATTTTTCATGTACTCTACCCATTTTTCATGCTTCTGGTTCAACTTCTCCTGTTGACTCACGAATTGAAATGCATGATTATCACTGTACAAAACAAATTCCTTGGGTATCAAGTAATGCCTCCACTTCTTTAATGCCTGTATGATGGCATAAAACTCTTTATCATATGTGGAGTATTTCAGCTTTGCTTCATCTAGCTTCTCGCTGAAATATGCCACTGGCCTGTCATCTTGACTTAAGACCCCTCCTACAACATATCCACTCGCATCGCATTTCACCTGAAATGTCTTCTGAAAGTCTGGCAACACTAACACTGGTTGCTCTGTGATCTTTCTCTTCAACAGATTGAAGCTCTTTTTAGCCTCTGCTATACAATGAAAAAATTTATGCCACTTCTTCACCATGTCCATCATCGCTGCACTAATTCCACTGAAATTCCTGATGAATTTTCTGTAGAAACTAGCCATTCCATGGAAACTCCTTACCTCAAAAACATTCCTGGGCGATGGCCATTTCCTAATCACTTCCACCTTCTCGGGATCCATCTTCAATTCATTCGCCGAAATTACAAAACCCAAATAAATGAGCTCTGTCTACATGAATGAACACTTCTTCATGTTGACCAACAACTTCTCCTGCTGTAGTCTTCCCATCACAATAGCCAAATGATTTAAATGTTCAGCCTTGGTCTTACTGAAAATCAATATGTTGTCCAGATATACGACAACGAACTTCCCAATGAATTCCCGCAGGACTTCATTCATCAGTCTCATGAATGTGCTTGGCGCATTTGTCAACCCAAACATCATGACTAACCATTCGTACAAACCTTCATTTGTCTTGAATGTTGTCTTCCATTCATCTCCCTCTCTCATGCGAATCTGATGATATCCACTCTTCAGATCAATCTTTGAAAAATAATTTGCCCCACTTAGGCAATCCATCAAGTCATCCATTCTCGGAAGTGGAAATCTGTACCTGATGGTAATTTTATTTATCGCTCTGGAGTCTGTACACATCCTCCAGCCTCCATCCTTCTTCGAACTTAGTACTGTCGGAACAACACATGGAATCAAACTCTCTTTGACTAGTCCTTTGTCCAGCAGATCCTGTACCTGCCTTTTGACCTCCTCATTCTCCTGCGACGTCAATCTATACGTGGATTTATTCAGCAAGCTTGCTCCAGGTATGAGGTCTATGTCGTGACTCATGCTCCGCATCGGTGGCAACGAACGAGGTAGTTCGTCCACGATGATATCAGCGAACTCTCCCAGTAGTTCCTAAATCTCTTCTGGTAAGTCGTCCACTCTTGTGCTAGTCAGGACAATTCTCGGTTTCCTGACCACAAAGAATTGTGGATCTTCTTTCTTCTCCATCTCTGTGAGAAGTTCCTTCCCACTCATGAGAAGTATGGTATTGCTTACTTCCGGCTTTACTTCCTTATCTTTTATCGAAAGCAATGTGTGTGTTTTCCCATCCTTCTCCAAGGTGTATGTGTTCATCCTCCCATCATGAACAAAATTTCTATCATACTACCATGGTCTACCCAATAATACATGACAGACATCCATGTGAATGACATCACACAGAATTTTATCCTTATATTCACCCATTTTGAAATCAACTAAACATTGTTTAGTGACACTCACCTGATGCCCTTTTTGTAGCCATGATACTTTGTATGGAATCGGGTGATTGGTTGTTTCCAGCTCCAATTTCTCCACCATCTCGGTCAAAATGAGATTCTCGGTGCTTCCGTTGTCCACTATGACCTTGCATTTCCAGCCCTTGGTCTTGCATGTGGTCCTGAATAGTCTGGTTCTCTGAGCTATGTCCTCCACCTCTTTCTCAGGTTTCAAAAGGAACTTATGCACTGTTAGTGACTTCCCACTTCCAGTATCCTCATTCTCAACATCACGCCTCTGCCGCGCCTCTGTGATGTGAGCTTCTCCTCTGTCCATTTTTTGGTCTGGACAATCAACAGCTTTGTGTCTATCCTTCCCACATGTAAAACATGTGATAACTCCTCCTCTTCCTCTGCCTCAACCTATAGTACAAGGAAGAGCATTCGCATCAACGTAATCTCCTCGGTGATCATTTTGTTGCCTCCTCGGATCATCATATTGCTACCTCTGGGAGGTTCCACCTCTCTCAATCCTACCCTGAGGTTTCTTCCATTCCTCCTTGGGCTTCTGAGTTCTTTCTTGGGCAACTGCTTGGCCTCTGGGCTAGCTTCTGCCTTGCCCTCACTATCCCTACTTGTGGCTCAGCTTCTCCTTGGCTTTCAGAGCCAATTGGTAAGTATCTTCCATCGTCCTGATGGTTAGCATGCTTAACTCATCCTGAATGTCATACCTCAGACCATTCAGATATCTTTCCACCTTTTCATCATCGCTCTCCCGATGACCTGCTCTGATGTTGAGTCTGTAAAACTCCTCGGTGTACTCCTTCACCGTCATCATCTTCTGTCTCAGGTTTTTCATTCCCCTGAACAGTGTGATCTGGTAATCTCTGGGGATGAATTTCACTTTCATCTTAGCGATCATTCTGTCCAAGCTCTTGATTTTCTATTTTCCTTTGCAGCGCCTATCAGCCTGCAACTCATCCCACCATAAGGCTGCATGTCCTTTCAACTTGGTAACAACATGCCTCACCTTCTTATCCTCTTCGATATCCTCGTAATCGAAGTAGGTGTCGAGTGCTCGGATCCAATCCAGCAGCTCTTCTGCATCTAGACTTCCCTCATAGATGGGAATGTCCATTTTGGTCTTTGAGCTCATCCTGGCAATGGCCTTGATCAACTGCTTGGTTGAAACATCCTCTGCTGAGACCTCTTCTTCGTGTCCAACTTCCTCTTCAACCTCGGAATCACTGAACTCTCCAGCGCCGACTCCGCTTCTCTGCGCTGTCTCCATCTCCTCAAGCCTTGCTCGGAGATCTCTCATTTGCCGCTCTATTTCTGGGTTTCCTGTTGGCCTACCCCTTCTTCGCGCCTCCCTGTCTTCTCAATCAGGTGACTGCCTTTCTCTTCTCGACGACATGGTGTCTTCTCTTCTCTGCTACAAAAAGCAAAGATACTCCGGCTCTGATACCACTCTGGTGCAAGCTGTAACCCTCACGGCCCAACCTGCTCCCACCAGGACCTTCTTCGTCTCTGGCCCGAAGAGCTATATCACTCCTCAAATCCCGTATCGGGACCTTTAGTCACCCAAAGGACACCCTGATGATCTCTCGACAGTTGTCTCGGGAAATTGGGTTTCGTGATATCGCGAACCCTGTGTGCACGTTCTCGTTCTATTCAAAACCCCGATCCCTGATGGGTCTAAACACTGAAACCCGATGGGTCAACGGTCAACACTCTTGTTCACGTCAGGGATTTCCCTATCGGGAAATCGGCACATGTGATGTTGTGATTCACTCGCCCCACAAATCTCATAACCCCGAATGCCGATATGCACGTGCGCTAAATTCTCGCCACGTCACCTCCTTTATCCACTCTATCAGGAATCACGGGAACGCGATTTCACCGTTCACAATTCCTTTGCAATGGAAAGTCTCGAATGCCGAATCCCGACTCTCTAGGATCTCGTGCCACCTTTCCACCAAGCGATCGACAACTCCGATTAATTCGGGAAATCGCAACTCGTGATTTCAACGAGTATGAACTCTCACCTCGTCAAACGCCGAAGGCCGAACCTTGATGGGCTTTGGTCCTCCCCTTCTGCGCCTAAGGACTAAACCTCGTGCAACTTCTCCAATATCCAATGATCAGCGGGACTTCGCAACTCTCCTCCGCGAGCCTTGGGCCTCGATTCTCTTCCCTGGAGATTTTCTCTGTTCCACAGTTCTGTCCTGTTCGAGCCCCCTCCTAGGTCCTTCTCCTACAGTATCAAGAAGGAACTATACCTCCTGAGCTTTCTGACTTTGATTCCCTCAGAGACCTTTCGCACACTCTATGTGATCGACCTTCAACAAATCTCTAAGTGTTGAATCTTTCAGGTCCTATGCACTCACAACCACAGTAATTCCTACCCTCCTCTGCTCAGGCTAGTTGTTGAGACTTCAACTCAGCCTGCACTTCTCCTGCACGGCTCTACCAACCCAATTCAACTTCTGGGAAAATGAGAATGAGAGTTTAACTATCTAGCCTCATCAATGCACTCTATGCAGATGAATTCGACTGCACTCTATGCAGGAATCTCCTTGCTCAGACAGAGAAACAATTGAAACTCATTCTCCTCTCTCTCACAGATTTCAATTCAATTATGAAATCACATACACAGCATATCAAAGCAAATGCATGAGAGAAAACAAACATCCACCGAGCATAATTTTAACCCAGAGAAACAACACAAACCATGAAATTGAATCAAAGTCTTTCTTCTATTAATCCAATCTATACATGGGTGTCTTCACTAGTTCTCTTCTCTGTTCTGCTTACTTTTAATGATAATCCCCACAATGATACAAAGGAGGGTGTCTATATTCCGCTTTCCCTCTCGAATTCTACAACTATCAAATCTACAATCAATTTCCTATCTAACAACATTAAAACTATTAAATGCCTCAGCTACCTAAGGACGTGAGCTTATCCGCTCAAGGTCCATTTACAATACAAGTGCGCTTCTTTATGGGTGCCTTCATTTAAAGGGCGACGCAACAATCATCAAGGTATTTCAAAATTCGTAGGCGTTGTCCAGCTGTCTTTTCTGCTCGATGTGCTGACTCACTTGATGAGTGAGCGATGCTCCTGCATCAGAGAGGTGGGAGAGAGAGTGAGTGAGGGATAGGGAGAGTGAGTTCAAAGAGAAAGAGAGGAATATAGAGGAGGGATGGATGGAGGGAGAGGGGGGAAAAGGGGGGGCAAGGGGGGACAGAGAGAGAGACAATTTATTCAGATTAACATGAACGCATAGTATTTATGTTGTTGATAACATGCATGCATTTTAGGAACATGTGCACGCTTTAGGAACATGAGGGACAGGGGAGAGAGCGGGGGAAAGGGAGGGGGAGAGAGAGAGATGGAGAGATGATTTATTTAGATTAACAAAAACAAAAGTATATTTTTATTGTGAATAACACACACACTTTTTAGGAACCTGTGCATTCCTAAAGCGTGCATGTTATTTGAATTCCAATTTTTTTGGGGATGTAGTGAAAAATCTAGAATACGTGTTTGCTAAGTTGGTTTATTTGGATTTATGTTTGGGATGACAAACCTAGTGGTCTTGTCTGGAAATACACAAAAGCCTCCATTTTTATGAATTGATCTCCATATCTTTGTTTTTGACGTTATTTTTCTATATGCTACACAATTCAGCTATTGAAAAAAATATAGACACACAAAGAGTTGGAAGTGAAGATTCCAAATATGCAATTTTTTTTTAAATTAATAACTTTTACTATTTTTAATCCATTTTTGTCTTGACATATATCAAAATCCTAGAATATATACCTCTCTTATTTCTACTATAACTTTTCATTTCTCTAATTAGTTATGTGTGGCACTACAGGAGACTCATATCTACAATATATATAAAAAAAATAGAAATAATTTTGATCATGTTAAGACCCTCTAACAAAAACATATACCTTATATTTTGTTGGAAAAATAAGATACCACTTTTAGAAAAAATCAAATTTGACATAGTTGTTCACAATTTCAATGAATAAATGTTGTATATTATGAAGCTAATTCAATTTCCTAAGTTTCATATTCTTACACCATATTCAAATCCATTGTAAAAATACCTTGAATAATCCCTCCAAGTTAAGAGATTGTTGTTTTTCTGGTTTTCATTGCCACTAACGCTTCATGAGAGACCATCATTAGCTTTCACTCACCCATATGTATCAGTTTTATACCTTTCTATACCCCACTTCTTACATAATTCTTCTAATTTATTTCCACAAAGCTCTCCACCATTATGTATTCTCAACTCCTTAATTATTTTCTCTATGTGATTCTCTAGAAGAGCCATAAACTCTTAAAACTTGTGGAAGAATTCATATTTCTTCCTCAGGAAATATATCCACATATTCCTTGATAATTCATCTATAAATGAGACATAGTACATAGATTTTCCTAGTGATGGAATCGACACATGTCCAAACACATCATTGTGCACCAACTGTAAAATTCCCTATGCATTCATTGCACCAAATGGGAATCTTACTTAATTCTACTTCCCATATACACAATTTTTATAGAAATCAAAATCCAGAAAGGAGTTAGACATACCTTCAACCATACCTTTACCATGTAGTAAGAATTTTTTCTTCTTCAACTCCAATGTCATTAACAATGGAACTATTTAACCCATCACTAATAGTTCTTCCTTGCAACTTATATAGAGTTCCGAAATGAACTCCCTTCTGAGAAAAACAAGGGCACTACAAGAAGCATTAGTCCTCTCAAGGAAGAATCATTAGTTAATTTGTTGTTGAAGTGATTACTTTCTAGATTTTGCTTGTGTGTTAAAACCTTCTTTCAAATCATTCATGTCACCAATTGACAAAGTATTATTGTGAAGAGTACACCTTAGTGGAATATTTCACTTCAAAAATTGATTTGATACCATTGGAACTGTGATAATAGAATATTGGAATAATTAGATTTTCTTTGAAATTCTCAAGACCAGATTAGACTGCATTTTTAGATTAATATTGGATTTGTTTTTAAGGTTGGATTTCTTTCATTGTTTGTTTTTTGAAGTTAGTTCCCTCGCATACAATTGCGCCTCACAAGTCTACGGCTTGATATGATTAATGTCCCATTCAATGCAATTAAATTGAGGTAACAATGAGGATGAAAGATGGAGACATGGTGATAGAGCATCTAAATGCCTTTAATAGTGAGGTAAGTGGGCTATTATCTCTTCATATTAATATTTTTATGAAGATAGTGTGTCATGTTATTGTGCTCTTTACTAGACTAGTGGTATAGTCTAGTTGTGGCCACAGGTAGTAATATAACTACTTTAAGTTTAGATGATGTGGTCTCATCCTTATTTTGAAAGGAGATGAGACAAAAGAATATGGAAAAACATAGCACATATGCATTATTTGCAAGAAGAAATTCATAGAAAAGAAATAGATCTAAGTCCTCAAGTGGGAGATCTAAATCCAAAAAAAAATCTAAATCTTGTGGAAAATTTGTATAAGCTGTGAGAAACAATGTACATCCAAAAATGTTGAGAGAAAACTAAATCTGGTTGTAGATCTAAATCTTAATATTATCTTAATTGTAAAATCTTAATATTATCACAATTTAATAATATTATAATAACTATACCAACCACTAATATTTATAATATACTATTATTCATATTTGACTGTCAACTTAACCTAATATTTGTATTTATTGTTGTATAAAATAATATTTCTATTTAGTATTCTCTTCCTTCGTTAGAAAAATAATTGACTTAGTGAGCAGATGCATTTGATATGATATTTGATGCATTCAATTCCTTTATTTTACTATTACCTGATTTCCTATGATTCAATGCAATATATATTTTTTATGATATTTGATTGATTTGAGAGGGTTGGGGATAAACATGTTATTTATAATATATTCACTGCATCATGTTATTTTAAAAATAAAGATGAATGTGTGTTACCTTTCCCTGCATAAAATAGATGAAATAGATGGTGATATATTCACTGCAATATGTTATTTTAAAATTAAAGATGGATGTGTGTTACATTTCCCTGCATAAAATAGATGAAATAGATGGTGATGGATGAGAATGTAGATAGTAGTGGGTGAAAATGTGAATGTCTGGTCTCTACCTACCACCTCCAACTAGAAAATAAATGCATAAAATTATGGTAGTGGGTGTCACACTTATTCAATTTGTAAATGCATAAAATTATGACAGTGGCTGTCACACTTATTCAATTTGTAAAGTGGATCTAATATTTAGAAGAATTTAGGTTGGACATAAAAACCATGAATCACGTTCATTTGCTTACTGCTGATACCAACATTTTTTGACGGAGGGATTTCTTTTCATAGTGCTCTCTCTCTATGGTCACGGTTCGACTGTAAAATTAACAATGCTAATATTATTTGCTCATGTTCAGACTTTTGGAAACATTTTGTAATGCACAGATGGTACACAGCAGAGCTCAAAACAATAGAGTAACCTAATAGTTTATGTTTTTTTTTATTATTATTTTCTTTTGGAGATAATAATTTTTGATATTATGAAAAGCTTTCTCCTAATTTTAAAGATGGTATTCAAATTTAAAGATGGTATTCAAAGTGAATCTTAGATTCTTTCTTGGTTAATATGGTTTAAAGCTTTTACAACACTTTATTCATAATGAAACATTGAAATTGAATTTGAATTAGAATCATGTTACATTGAAATTGAATTTGAATTATTGAATTAGAGTGAGGAAGATCACCATCCTACAAACACAGAAATTAAAACAGTTGACTGATGGATTATTTATGTTTTTTTTAATCAAACGTTTTCAAATGATTACCTTATATATCTATTCGTCTTTTGGGCATTGAGTGAAAAACTTTATAGCCAAGAAGAAGATACCGTTATTTAAAAAAATAAGGAAAGACGATGGATAAAACAATGTGGAAGCATAGAAGAAGAGAAATAAGTGGAATAATGGAAGATGACACAAAACACAAGGATTTTAAAACACAAAAATCATGACAAAAGCAAATATGGAATGTTAAGGGATATTTAAAACACAAGAAGTCATGACAAAAACAAATATGGAATGTTAAAAGGATAACTGTTCAGTTTTATAAACTTTCATAGGCACGACAGAATTACTGGTTAGTTGGCGTATCAGATACCTTGATCTACCATACTAGTAATACTATATTACTACTAATACATTGTTGTAATCGAAATATTTTCACGTGGTCGTTTGCAATGTCTGCTGGCTGTATCATTGGGTGCAGGGCCTTATTTTCTCGTTATCTTAATTTAAACTTGCGTGTTTCATACGTTACTGTGATCTCATTGTTTATTTTTTGGTTCTTGACGAATGGGTTGCAGCGATATCTATAAGATTAAATATTGAATAATATAGTCTGCGATCCTGTCCTGAAGAAATGAACTTTATTTTATTGAGACTGGTATACAGCCATTTCCTTGTCTCGAATGGCTGTTCACAAATTTTCTACCAACATATTTTATAAGGTTATAAGTTGTTTATAAGATTTTCTAATTGGATGCTGCACCATCATTAAAAGCTCCACACTTTTCCCTCCAGGAGGAGAATCTATATGCATTGACAAGGATAATGCCATTATTTGATATATTTAATACCAATTATCCTTTGATATATTCATGTTATCCATAAAAACATTATAGAACTATAAAACACCTAACATTAAGACTAATGGGATGGAAAGTGAATTCAACTTATTAACAATATTTATATAAGTAATTTTTTCTCTAATATTACTCCCCACTCTCACCATTATAGAACTATCCAACACTAAA
>JZKD02S2418931.1:0-16479 GCA_000966675.3 Picea glauca | reverse complement strand
TGCTCATTTGCTCAGTTTTTCCTCCCCCATTTCTTCCTCAAATCGACACCCTTCAAACTTGATTCGATCCAACAGTTGTTACTATCTTGCCCTGTGGAGACATTTACCTCTAGATCTGATTTGATCATTGTCTTATAAGCAGACCCCATAGCCCAATGGTGATCTGAGAAACTCGTCAACCACATCCTCATCTAAATATTTCAAAAACCCCAACCCCGTATTATGCATAGCTAGCCTAATATTCTCTTCAAACGAAGCTGTATCAGACAGAGAGATCCCTCTCTGAGTCTTGGAGGGCTAGATCCAAGACTTGAAGCAGTTTTGATGTTGCCTCTGTAACTGCCATCACAGCCTTGGGAAAATTACAGAGCGCTAACACGGGGAGGCCAAGATGTATGCGCCTTTGGTGAGGCAATGTTGGATAATGTAAGGGCCATGCCAAAGTGATTCAAATTTTCCGTGTCCAAAGGTATCGTGAGTGATATCATAAGCCAGGACGAGGTCGCCTTCGCGAAATGATCAAAGGTTGACATGGCGATCAAAGGTAGCCTTGGATCATTTTTTAGTTGCCTCGTTGTTCTATAAGGAAGATCAACGATCTTCAGCCAGAGACTCCAATTTCAGCAAGCGCTGCTCCATTAGAGCAGTGTCAGGTAATATCTCGATTGCGGTGCGTAAGGTGGGAATTTCACACTCGATGGGAAGAGTTGCCTCAACCCCATGGACTAAATGGAATTGTGTGAAACCAGTAGTGGTTTTCACAGTCGTTTGGTAAGCCCATAGCACAGAAAATAACATATGATGCCAATTGGTTTTATGTTTATTAACCATGCACTGTAACATGGTATTGAGGACTTTGTTAACTTCCTTGACCTGTCCATTTGACTGAGGGTAATATGGTGAGGCAAACTCGTGAGAGAAGCCTAACTGAGACGAGAGTTCGACAAAGATCTCATTCTCGAAGTGTTTCCCATGGTCGGAAATGAGTTGGAGGGGTATGCCAAAGAGGGATATGACGTGGTTAAAGAAAAAATGTGCTGCAGTGTCAGTGGTATTGTTGAAAGTGGGCATAGCTTCGGCCCATTTGGTGAAGTAGTGAACGGTGACAATGATGTATTTGTGACCATTGATGGAGGGTGGATTACAAGTCATAAAGTCGATGCCCCATTTTCAAAAAGGGTCGGCTGTAATGACAGGGTGGAGAAGAGTGGGGGGAGCCCGGGCTTTGTTGGCGTAGAGCTGACATTGCTCACATCGTTTCACGGCATGAATGAAATCATGAAACAAGGTAGGCCAAAAGTAACCGGCTCGGATAATCTTTTGAGCCATGGATATACCCGAAAGATGGCCCCCACATGCGCCGCTGTGACAGTCGTTTAAGACTCTATAGGCCTCGTCAATAGTCAGGCATCGACGAAGAATGGTGTCGATGCCCCCCGGTATAAGATGTCTCCAATGAGAAGGTAGCGGGGAGTTTGATGGTGAATACGTCGATGATCATCTCGTGAAAGGTGGTTACCGAACTTTTGAGTTCGGAGGTAGATGAGGAGTTCACCGTACCAAGGATCATCCGAAGTAATGTAAAAGAGATGTTCGTCTGGAAAGTCGGTGTTGATGGGGGCGCTAGTGGTGTGAGAGGGGAGGGCCATGACAAGTTCGACGAGAACGAGGGCCTTCTTACTCTTAGGTGTTGAGAACTCAAGGTCATACTCCTGAAGGATAACGATCCATCAAGCGAATTTTCCATTAACTTGCCGACGGTTGAGCAAGTACTGCATAGGGTTGGAATCTGCGATGAACTTTGTGGTGCGAAGCAGAATGTAATGGCGCAGTTTCTGGACTGCGAGGACAACTGTAAGAGCAAGTTTATCTTCGTGTTTATACTTCAAGGGTGGTCCTGAGAGGTTCTTACTAATGTAATAAATGGCATGTTCATGATTTTCATCTCCGAGCTGGACAAGGACGTCGACTACTGATACAACTGATGCTGATATTTAGAGGATATAGTCACGATTGTAATCAGGTGCACTAATTAAAGGTGCGTTTGACAACGCTGCTTTAAGATCGTCAAATGACTGTTGGGCGTGGTCGTCCCAGTGAAATGGGATGCTGTGACATAGTAAGCGAAGGAAAACGTGTGCGTGTATGGCGTAATCGGGGACAAAGCGTCTAAGAAAGTTAGCTTTGCCCTGTAGACTCTGAAGTTGCCATAAATTCCGGGGAGGTGAAATTTCGGTGATAGCTTAGACTTTGAGGGGGTCCATGGTAATACCTCTTTGGGAAATAATAAAATAGAGGAGGTGCCCTGCGGTGACACAGAACACACACTTGAGAGGATTCAAGCGGATTTTGTACTGACGACACCGTTGAAACATGATTCGTAAATTATCGAGATGCTGGGTGCGTTTCTTGGATCGAGATGTGACGTCGTCCAAGTAGGCAAGGATGATTTTAGCCAGATCATGGAAGATGTATGTCATCGCCCACTGGAAAGTTGCGCCAGAATTTTTTAAGCCGAAAAGCATGACACGATAGGCAAAGGTACCCCACGGGGTAGTGAATGCGGTTTTATACTAATTGGCTGGGTGGATTTGAATTTGGTTATAGCCAGAGAAGCCGTCCATAAAAGAGAGAGCCTCGTGGCTGACGCAGTCGTCGATAATTTGATCGATGAAAGGTGTTGGAAAGTTGTGATTTGGACATGCATTATTGAAATCACGAAAGTCTGTGCAAACACGAATAGTGCCCTGTTTTTTGTCGACGGGTACAGGGTTGGAAACCGATGAACTGTAAGCGATGGGGTAAATAAACCTGGCCGTGCGTAATTTGTCAATTTCAGCTTTGATAGCCGCGGCTTTGGATGGGTGTAGCGGTCGCTGTTTTTGGTGAACTGGTGTGATGTCGGGCTAGGTGTCGATGCGATGTTCGAAAATGGAGGGATCGAGGCCAGGCATTTTTGTGTATGACCAGGTGAAAATATCCCTATATTCCTGGAAGAGGGCTTTATATGCGGTGATTTCCTGAGGAGTGCAAGTAGCTCCAATGGTGATTTCTTCGATGATGCCATGTTTAATGGAAATGTCGATTTTGATGGTGGGGGAAATGTTGGCCATGTTGCCTTCTTCAAACGCATCAGGGGTAGGAATGGGATTGTTGAACCAATCGATAGGCCCGAATGGGATAAAATATTTGGTTTCGATTGTGTAAATGGGGTTTTGGTTAGGAGGCATGGGGGCTTCCTATGGAGAGAAGAGTGCACGGTGATGTAGCGCATCCCAGGGAGAGTCTGGGTGGTTTAGCTCTTCGATTATTTCCTCGTCGCATTGGAAACGCCAAGAATACAAGGGGTCGTGAGGAGTGATCTCGGTGACAGTGTGGTTGCCCTCTGATGAAGAAGCAGGGAGAACAATGCTAGGAGATGGGGAGGGTTCACTCAACATAAACCATATATTGAAGTACTGAGGGGTACCCGTGGTTTTTGGGTGGAAAGTGTCCGTAGGGGAATGAGTAGGAGAGTTGGGGGGGTTGCGGGGTAAACCCTCAGAGATGTCATTGAATAACCATGGAGGCGTTGGGAGTGCCTCAGGTTCGGGAGAAATGACATGAATATCCTCAAGTGACAAGGTAATGTCAATTATCGCCTCTGTAGGTCGGTGAAGCAGGGCCAATTGACATTTCCTGTATTCAAAGATCATGGGACACTGGTATGTAAAATGAGCTAATGAATCACATAGAGAGAAAGGGCGTCTCATGCGTTCATTGACGAAAGTGGTGACATAACGAATGTCAGTAATATTTGTTGAAGAGGACGTAGCTGGGCGTGGGTTGTTCTAGAAGTTCTGGCGCACAACGGCCAATGTCTATCGAAAGCGTGGTAGTGCTGGGCAATGATGGGTGTAATGGCCATACTCTGAATAGATAGCACAAGCGTATTTGGTCCTCAACCCTTTAATACTGGAAGGGTGGGTGGTAGTGGTGGGACTAGCAGTAGCAACGGGTGTTGTGGGAGTTTGATTGGGGGGGATTAAATTCTGTAATTCAGGTAGTGATGGGTAGTTGTTGGTTTGGTGGCCCTCTTACTCACATAGTGCGCAAGGTGGTGGGATGTGTGGAGGAAGTGGAGCGGTGGGCTCTTTCTTCTTTCTCCTACCCACAGTTGTAGCAGGGGGGTTAGTGAGTGGGGGGGTGGTGGGGGTAAGGATGAGAATTGTCATGGGAAGTCTTTCTTGTGGGGGAAGGGATGGTCAAGGGACCATCTCTGGTGGGTGTAAATACCAAAATGGGATTGCTAACACCATATTCGGTAGTGTGAGCATTGCTGCTACTTGAAAAGCTTCGATACCTGGTGGAGGGTAAAAGAAGGGAATTTGGGTAAGGGGTTGGGGGACTGTCTCCCAGATGGGATTATTCCCTTGAGGAGATGTGGATTCGTGGATGGTTGAGGTCTACGAGTGCGCAGGAGGCTCTAGTGGGAGTGGTGCTGTGACTATTGGGACGTCAGGAATGACTGAAGCTTCCTGAAGAGGAAGAGCATCCTCTGTGTGAGTTTCGTTAGATGATACGACGCATACCTGATTAGTAGGATGAAGGAGTGGTGGTGCTTCGTGGTACGTCCCTAACAAGGATGGATCTTTGAAAATCCCAGGACCCATCTCAACGAGTGGGTATGCATCTTGGTTGGTGTGGATGAGAGGAAGAATGTTATCGAGGTTGGCAGAGGTGTTAGGCTCATAATGTGAGACTTGGTCGATGGTCACGATCTTCCCATTGTGGGGTAACATCATTGTTTGAAAGACAGAAGATGCCACTGCCTTCATAGCATACATGTAGCTACGACCGAACATGATATTATAATCGAGCGGGGCGTCGATAACTTCGATATCAATGAGAATAGTCTTGCCCCCGAGTTCAACGGGGACGTTTTGGAAGAGCCCTTCAGGAGAGGATGGTCATCCGTCATAAGCTCGTAATGTGATGGCAGAGGGTATGAGTTCCGGGGAACCAAGTTTCTGCCATACGGTTTTGGACATGATGCACATAGAGGCACCTTCATCGATGATACACCAATGAACTGTGATGTTCCGTATTTTTATTGGTATTTGAAAAGCGATCAATGCATGAAGACAAGGTTCTCCGCTGTCAAGATCAAAGGTGATGAGTCGAGTATCAGTAGGGTCAACTACCCCCAAGGTGGAAAGTAGTGATTTCTGCTGTGTAGGACAAGTCTGGAAGACTTCCAAGACTGACATGGAAGCCGGGGATTGTGCTAAGTCATCTACCAAGCTATAGTTATGAGCTGCCCTAGCCTGTGGGTTGTGGACATTCCTGTGCAAGGGAATGCGAGGGATGCGTAGTATTGGTTCGGCGGAAGGGCGAGGGACCACCAACGGGGGTCCCGTCGGTGTAGGGTTTGTCTCTGGAGAGATGGGAATAGACTCAACGGGGGTATGATACTGACGATTATGGGTTTGCAGAAGGATTTCTTCCTCACTAGTGAGGAGAATTGTATGCTCTGCTGGATTGTTGGGGTTGTGGTATTGGCCCACCTAAGGTGGGGGATGCTTTGCGTCCTGTTGGGTGTTTATCACACCTTGATGTGGAATAGGATTTTGCAGCACGGTGGGAGGGGGTTGTTGCACATATTGTTGTGGTGCCTGCTGAGGGGCAGTTTGTGCAGGAGAATGGGGAAGACTACCAGAATCTTTCAATCGTTTGAAATCATCGATCCGGGGACAATGATGAGTGTAATGGCCAAACTCACCACAAAGGGCACAAGGGAAGATGGTTTTAACATTATTTCGCCCTTGGCGTTTGTTATTATTGCCCCCTTGGGGGTTTTGGTTCCCTTGGTTCTGGTTGCCCCCAGTGGGTTGGTGTTGTGGGGGTTGATTCCCGCCTTGACCTGGGTTGTTATTATTGTTCCATCCTTTCTTCTTGGAATTGTTCGATGGATGAGTTGGGTTGATTGTATTCAACTGTTCAAAACTTTGGTATTGTTGAGCAGCAGAAGGTTGAACAAAATTTACCCCCGCATGTGGATGTGGGGGAGCCATGGGTTGTGGAGGAGCAGGAAATGGGAAGTATGGATTTTGTGGTGGTACCGATCCATAAGGTACATAGGAAGGCGTAGTGCTTTCACTAGTTCTATAAGCTGATGTTGAGGGAGTAGCACTGTTTGTGGGAATAGGTGGATGTATGGGAGGTGTCGATGGTGGTCCACTAATGGGTGGAGGTATAGCAACAGGATATGGCTGTTGATAAGGAGGTGGGGGGTAATAAGGAGTGCCCCCATATGCTGGCGGGTATTGAGGTGTTCCATACATCGGTGGTGGTTGGGGTTGCGGACCATGGTGTGTGGTGGCACCAATTAGTCTGTCCGCTGAGTGAGACATCCCAGGTTTGTCTTGGACAAATGGCACAGGTTTTGGAAGATCAGGAAGTACCGTGTATAAGTACCCTGACTGTGCATAAATGAGGTCATACTGTTGGGCCTTACTGATGGCTTCCTCTTCGGATTGAGTGAAGGTGGAAGCTACATCCTTTCCAAGGAGAGAGACAAGTGATCTAAGAAACCAGTCGAGACATTGTTGCTTGGTGGTTTCTTCTTTACACAAACTACGTCGCCTACGCCACTCGTGAATATGGTCAGCGATGTGTGTGGTTGAGGTTTGTTTGAAGTTAGACAGTAGTTCTAGACCATTGTCATGGCGGATGGGTAATTGGAAGAAGGTCAAGAATGCTTTGGCCAATGACTCAAAGGTCCCATGGGACCTTGATTTTTCTTCGACATACCATTTGGCTGATGGGCTAGTGAGTGTGTGTTGAAATAATCGTAGTCTAATGGAATCATCCATAATGCTGTTGGAGGAGCACCATAGGTGAAAGGTCATGAAATGGTTGGCAGGGTCATCACCTTCCTTTCCTTCAAACTTTGGTATGTCTGAAGGGAGTTTTGTTGGCATTGCAGGCCATGTGGGGTCATGCAATATAGGATCATTGGTGAGTTTAGTGAGATCCGGTATGTTGAGAGAGGCCAAATATGGCATCTGTAGTGGGGGGGGGGAGGATTAGCTCCGGCCATAGTGTGTTGTGAACCTGACCCTTGATGGGGGCTAGGTGGGTTGGTGCTCCCTCCTTGAGAGGAAGTGGCTCCGCTTCTTTCATGTAAAGGAGAGTGAGTGAACGGATGACCTTGGGAAGTAGACCCAAGTAATGTGGAACCAAGCAAAGTTGATCCTAAGATAGTAGCACTTACAGGAGTGTGTGAAGGAGGTGCCGATGAGCGGGTACGACCAAATACTCCTCCTAAGATAGGAGGGATATTGAGCAAGCGTCGTGAACGATGGGGGTTTTGTGGTTACCCTATGATGTCAGACTAACTGTGTGAATGTGTGCAAAAAAAGTGGTAAGAATAATATAGAAACAAGAGCCTTTGCATTGAATGTTGACACAATATATATATCCAAATCAAATTGTAATTAGATGTGTATCATACATAAAATGACAAAGAAGCATATATGTGGGTAAGTAGGTTTTGTCCGCATGGGGGAATCAAAAGAAAGAAAATGCTCGTGTCCTATAAAATGTAATGTCCTTCCTCTCAAATAGCACCGGACCTTCCAATAGTACTCAATAGTGGGGTCTGAAGTCACCGGAAGAGAAACTAGTGAAGGATGAAATAATTGGTTATACTGAGGGGTAAAGGGGGCATATCCCGAAAGAGATGGCGATATTTCCCAATAGCGACACAAAATCCAATCAAGGTGCAATTGCAGCCCACAATTTCCACCTGGGTAGATGTCCTAAAGTTGGTCACTAGGTACCCCGGTCAAAGTGCGACATTTAGATTTTTGGCCTAAGAAATGGGTCACGAGTTGGATCTTGTCCAAGAGGTGGGTGCCTCAAGGGGGGACGCACAGAACAACCGGACCTCGGCCTTCAACCCTTCACGGGTATCTCCCTGCCTTATGGTGATTGGAACACTTGACTTGGAGGATTTTCAGTTCCCTATTTTGACAACGTCTATGTTTTGACAGTGTGAGAACCAGATAACGGGGAGTTATTTGGATGCCTATCCCCGAAATCCTACCTAGACTAAAAAATTTCTTTTGGTACATCTTGTGGAGGAAAACTTAGTGAGTTTTTAGAAAGTTTTTAGATGTAGTTGTTTTGGGAGGTTGGGGGTGAAAACCAACCTCGTTGATTTAAAAATGGGAGTGGATAGTCTTGTCAAGAAAAGATGGGGTATTTTCAGAATCCCTTTGGAGGAAACTTACTTTGACCTCCACATTTCAAGAAGAAGCTATGTGAGTGATAAGTGACTTTTGTGCGTGAGTGAAAGTGTGCCAATTTTTAGTGAATTAGATGTCACCTTGGTGCATGTGGACTTCGCTTGGTCCTTACAAGAGTTTTGATTACCTAATTAACTAAATGCCTTTGGTACAACCTTGCATAATTCAAAATCCCTAGGAAGCTAGCATGTGGACATGTGGGTCCGTTACTATCCTTTTAACTTCCTATGGTGATGTAATCTAAGAAAAGATTGAAACTGTCCTAGATTGAACATGTGGGCATGTATGGGCCCATTACAAACCTTTAAACTTTCCTAGTGTTTTGATCTAAGAGAGAAAAAATTCAAGCACTATCCTATCTTTGTATCATGTGGGCATGTATGGGCCCGTTACAATATTAACATGGTTTTGAAAAAGAAAACTGAGAGGGGTCCCAAGAAGGGTCGTTGTCCTCTCCTAAATGTTTTAAACATTGTTAAGGGAGGTGAAATTGTTTCACAATCTTTTTCTGATTCTCAAGGTTGCTTGAAGGCGCGAGAGAAGAGCATACTAAGGGATTGTAACTCAACTTCTAGTCCCAATGTGAGTTAAATGTGATTAAAAATGATTTCCACCTTATATTATAAGTCAAAACAAGCCATCCATGTGGCAAAAAGCAAAGAAGGGAAATTGATTTTATCCTCCTAAGTGCTTATGTGTGTTTGACTAACCCCTTTATATGATGAGGGTACTAAGTGTGGTGCTGCTTTAAAACATGCTTGACATCATTTTTAAAAAGGAAAATGGCCTTCCCCACATCCCAACAACTTACAATGTGAAATTTTGCTCAGATGCACGTCCCCTAGTGAAGACAGATGCGCACAGAGTGCTGGCGCGCGAACAAAGATGAGTCAGAAAGTGGATGCACGCAGAGAAAGGCTGTCACTTAAGCGCATGCACACACAATGCGCGTCTGTGGGGTAGAATACCCGCGCACTGGTGACAAGCGGCCAAGAAAGAAAAATCCGGATGGATTTCTCTCAATTCTCCCTTGAATTGGATGGTTAGCAGGTCGGCTTAGGCCGGTTAGTGCACCTACAAGTTAAACAAACTAAAAGAAGAGCAAAATAAACCCAAATGAGGTAGGAAATTGATACCTTTCCCCAGTGGAGTCACCAATCTGTTGCGCCTCTTTCGTCACCTTGATGAGAAAATCAGAGGTGCTTACAAGCTCAGTTGGGTCTGCTGAGCAGGACAGCTGTAGAGAAAAGAGTTAGAGAAAGAAAAACAAAACTATAACTAAGAATTAAACTAATAAAAATGAAAATCATAAGCATAGGGACATAGAGATAACAAGAACAAAAAGACCCATGTCACCAATGTTTGAGGCCTGATCTATTGATGAAAACAAAGCACCAAGAAGAAAGGGGACTATGAGTCCCTTCTTCCCCCAAGGGAAGGCTCTTGGACCCTCACTAGTAGCTCTTCTTACAACAAAAAAAATGAAATGGTGATGAAAGAACTCTTTGCAAATCCACTCAATGGTGAGATGGATTTCTCAATGAAATGGTGCCAATGTGTTCTTGCCAAGGATGGAGTCCTTAAAACAATATAGGCAACATAACATTACTTTGAATTCCTTGAGAAAATGAGGTGCATTCATGGATTTTTATAGCATTGCATTGGGTTATTGTGTAACTGCTTTGTAGTGTGAAAAGAGGCCATTTAAGGCTTTATTAGGTCTTTGACCAGCCCACCATTCGGATCCAACCCGGATTTGGAGGTCAAATCAGCTTGGGAGCTGAACCATAAGTGGTTGGGAGGCCAACCACATTCATAAATGCACTGTTTAGCAGGTGCATGGATTTTTGCGCTAACATGCGCGCATTGTGCGCGTATGCGCACTTTCTACATTCCTGTTATGCGCACGTGTGCGCGCGCCCAACTTCTGTAAAATGCTCTTCAATTTTTCACTACTTTGCATAGTTTTTGACCTTTTTTGAATGCTGTGATATTAATTCAGGGCCATGAATGACTTCATTACTATTTGACGATGCTGAGTTATTGTAACCATGTGCGAACGAAATTTCAGTGATAACAGTTGCCTTTCATTTTGTTATCTTCGATTTCTAGGGATAACTAGGAGATCATGTCTCAAGGCCCACAGTTCCTAGACATGGAGTACCGAGAGTAGGATTGACCTGAGCATGGCCCTGGAGGGCCCATCTTTCTTCTTCTTCATTAGACTTGTCCTATCAACAACAACAACATCCATCACCTTCGGCTTGGACTTGTATCAGAGAAGACTCTTTCTCCATGAGGTAATTGGTCCAGGTATCATGGTATGTGTCATATTTGAAAATTATAACCTTCAGATATATGCATCAAATTCCTTTCATTTCTAACGACTGCTTGGATCTTACATTAACCCACTTGAACATGGTTGGGGGAATTGACAGGGTACCCTAGAAAGCTTGTACCCATAGGTTTTGGTTAGCCACCAGGGGGGATTTTGAAGGGCCATCGTCCACTCCCATCATATCATCACTCTTACATCTTATCTCCCACTCATTTATCCGAATCCCCTAGTTCAAACATTAGGATGACCTGTTTGTGGGGTTACACCTTATCTTGTGGGAACAAGGGGCTAAAGGCCCAGGAGGTAAAAGCAGCTGGTAAGAGATAAAAGCCATAAAAAATAAAACCTAGAGATGCCTCGCCCAGGGATCCCCGAGAATGAAATAAAAATCCTCTCAACAAGAAACAAGAGGGACACGAAGAAAAATGACAAAACAAGACCTAGCTAAGAGGATGGGGGGTCTCATCACGAGCCAGTCCATTATGTTCATGGGTACCTAGAAGTATGACATTGCCATTATCTAGTTACCATGCCAGGGTAGTGACCTTTGGTTGCATGGACAAGGGAAAGGGGGTCTCATCACGAGCCAGCCTTATCATCTATGTTAAAGTACTTGTGGGTAACCATGTCATATCTGGTCACCACGTCAAGGTAGTGTCCTCTAGTTAGACGTTGAAATAAAAAGAAAGAAAAAGTAATAAAGAAAAGAGAGAATAAAGGCAATAAAGGTCTTGGAAAGAATTGCATCCATGACAGGTACAACTCACCTTCTACAAAGGCACCCACAGATAATATCACCCTGGTATTTCACTCTAACTGTATGTCTGGACATCCTTTGACCACACCACCTCATGTTACATGGCTTGGATGATATCCTCTGGAAACTTTCCTTTTATTATGGGTGCTGGCCCAATAGGGCATTTTGTCTTTTTCTTCGTCTTTGCATAATAGGTCATTGTAATGTCTTTGAGCTATTGGATGATATGTTAGGGGTTTTATGCATGCATTTGATAAAATTAGTGATGAAATATGGTTGACATTGCTATGATCCCTATGACTAATGAGCCCATGGAGGGAGAATTTTTTGATGTGCAGGACCATGCCCGACGGACAGGTACCAGTTGGATCGGTACACATGGGGAGATGATTAGTTCGGACCTCCATGGGGCCGAAGAGCCCATCAGATGGTTTCTAGGACCCCATCAGGGGCAGAGACATGACAGTGATTGGTCAAGCCTTTTCACAAGATAATAAAAAGGATGTTTTCATCCAGGACGTCTTGGCTGAGCCCAGCCCAGGGGGTTGACCCATTGCAGGTGAAATGTGCCCCTTTTGATGCCCCAGGACATTATCTAGGAGCCATGATGTCACCTCCAGTGTATGGCATCTTGACAGAGCAGTTTGGCACATGTGGCAGAGTCTAGAGGCCCAAGGAGGGCCAACATTTATCATCTTGTGTTGCATTTTGCCCTAAAAAGGGACAATGTCTCCCTCAGAGGGGGTTGACGTCCTGTATATTGCTCATTTAGGGTTTCATTTAACAATTTAATGTAAAACCGTATGATTTTTGGTTTGTAGCCTTGTCGGCTATTTTTAATGACCTAAAATTAATTAAAAGGTCATGATACACTATATATTGAGGATGTTTTTCCCTCATTTGAACATAACACAATCACTCACACTTGCGAGGTCTGATTTTTGTGCCCTTATTGGGTATTTGGTCTTTAAAAATTGAGGTGCACTTGTTGATGGGAGGCTTTTCTTGGCATATTATGGCATTTCTCTTGAGGAAGGTTTACAACTAGGGTTTGCACATGCTTTTCTTCATGATATGTAAGTATTTTTCCTGCAAAACTTCTTGATTGAATGGTTGTAGGTTAGTAATTCTTGCATTTACTTATAAAATTACTGATTTTAAAACCATAGGTGACAAGGAAACAAGTAGGTCCTTGTCATATGTCCCCTTAGAGATAAATATTCATCCATTGAAGGAGGAAGATAGAGCCTAGCCTTTGCTACACTCATCTAACTTCTTCCCTTAAGCTAGTTTTGATTTTAAAGGTTAAAAGAAGGGTGACGTCCTAGGCCTAGGTTATCTACACCTAGGGCCATCCATCTTTTAGGGTTTAGTGATAGATCCTTGTCTTTACAACACTCTCCCTCATTAAATCCTCTTGTTTTAACCCTTTTCTTATGCTAGCCGTTTGCCAAGTTTGACCTAAAGAAGGAGGAAAGAGCACGAGGCCTTGCTTAAGCAACAACAGAGTGAGACTTTTTCTCCTAGGGTTTTGATTCTAGGGCCCTACCATTGCAGTACTCTAGAGCCCATCCCTCTCGTCTTTAGCCTATTACCCCTTCAATCTTGTTCCCTCTCCTTTATTGACTCCATATACCCTTAGGCACTGATCTTAGGCACACAACGTTGAGGTCATAGTATCCAAAACAAACTCTCAAAACTTTGAATTTTGAAACCCTAACTAAGAAACTAACCTAGATAAGGCTGACGTCACCCTTGAATAATCCATCTTGAAGAAACCATTTTTAATGATAAGAAATTGGATGATGATCTAAAGCACTTATTGAGTAAAGTGTTGGTTGAATACATTGTTGGCTTGATCATCTTGATAGTTATTAATGAATTGATGCTTTTTCCATAGCTAATTGATAAAACGTTGACCTCATTGATATCTATCGTTTTTACATTGCTTATTAATTAATAGCAGATAGTCATTGAAGTACTAATCCATTGAGTTATAGCCTGCATATATATTGTATTATTGTTGTCTTGTTCCGGGCAGGTGTTTTCATTTGGGCATACACTTCTTTATTGGCTGATTAGTCGGATTGTCTGACCTTGGTGGTAACCTGTGAGAGGGAAACTTTAATCTTGACTTTATACCTTTGCCTCTAAAAAATCCCAGGTTACCGGGGACGTCTCCCCTGGGTTAACCTCCCTAAACAGAAAGAATTTCCCCATTGAGGTGACATTGGGTGGGGAAGGTTCATGTTACTCCAGTTTGGCTTCAATTCTTTAGCCATTTGACCTAGCTACAAACTGTGCGATAACACATTCAAATCTTTCTACTCCAATAGGTATTTAAGACTGTTATGGTCTGATTTGACCACAAACTGTGCACCTACCAAATATTGCCTAAATTTGGTTAGTGCATGCATGATAGCCAACATTTATTTGTCATAAATTTTGTAAATCAGTTCAGGGCCCCTGAGTTTCCAGCTTTCATAGGCAAGAGGGTGCCTATTCTACATCAGTATGGCCCCTATACCTTCCCCTAAGGCATCACATTCCAAGGTGAAAGGTAGGCTGAAATATGGAAGGGCTAGAACTAGGCATGTGCTCATTACCTTTTCAGTTTCTCCATCATAGCTTGAGCTTCTTCACTCCATTTGAAGGCCCCCTTTTTAGTTAAATCAGTCAAGGGTGCACATAGTTGAGAAAAACCCTTGACAAATTTCCTGTAGTACCTGCATATGCCTAGGAATCCCCTTAACTCTGTGAGTGTCTTAGGAGTATGCCACTCCATAATGGCTGTTATTTTCTCCTGATGTACCTGTACCCCCTTTGCTCCTATGATGTGTCCCAAGTAGAGTACCTATGTCATCCCAAAATCACACTTGGATTCCTTAGCGTACAGTGATTGTTCCTCCATGATTGATAGGATTTGGTCAACATGTCGAAGGTGTTCCTCCCACGTCTTGCTGTAAATGAGAAAGTCATCAAAGAATACTAGCAAGTGTTCCTTAGATGTTTGTTGAATACATGGTTCATGCAAGACTGAAATGTGGCTGGGGCATTGGTTAACCCAAGGGAATTACCAAGAACTCATAATGGCCGTAGTGACACCTGAAAGCTTTTTTGAGATATCCTCCTCCCTCATCTTGATTTGATGGTAGCCCAAATGAAGGTCAATCTTTGTGAAGTAGACAGCTCCATGCAGTTCATCAAGAAACTCATCAATCCTGGGTATTGGGTACCTGTTTTTTATCATCTTTTTATTCAAGGCCCAGAAGTCAATGCACATCATCATCATCCCATCCTTCTTGTTGACCAAGACTACTGAAGAAGCAAAAGGGCTAGAGCTTGGCCCGATGTGTCCCATGTCTAGAAGCTCCCTGATGGTATTATCTATCTTGTCTTTATACTTCCTTGGATGCCTATATGGTATGGTCATAATTGGTTTAACCCCTACCTCTAGTTTAATGATGTGCTCAAACCCCCTGTCTAGTGGCACACATGGAGGAATCGGCCCAAACACCTTATGGTGCCTGTCAAGGATCTCTTTGATCTTTAGGGTGTAGTGCACCTTACCCTTCTCATCGACACGTGCTAAAATCCTACATTCAGCTGCATACACAATTTCCTCTCTCCTGAAGATAGCTTCCATCCTCTTGGTCGTAACCACCCTAGAAAAGTTACCTGTCATGCCTCTGAGAACTATCTTTTGTCCTCCTTCCTCTGCAAAAGACATCTCCATGGTCTTGTAGTTGGTGGTGATAGGCCCTAATGTGCTGAGCCATTGTACCCCTAGGATGATGTTAGTGTCTGGAAGGTCCATCACATAGACGTCCTATATTAGCTCATTCCTTCCCAAGGTGAGATTCATACCTGGAATGTATCGGTCACAGGGCATAGTACTGCCACTTGCCACTTCTACCTTGAACCCTTCAAATTCTACTATGTGTATATGTATCCTCTTCAACAATGTTGCGTCAATGAAGTTGTGAGAGGCTCCCCCATCAATCAGTACGGACACTCTCTATCCCTGCAAGACTCCCCTCATCCTGAAGGTGTTGAATTTGGGCACCCCGCTAATAGATGCCAAGGTGGCCTTCCCCCCAGCCATACTATCCTATTCTGGAATCTCCTCTTTTGTTGCCTCTGTGGTTTCGGCCTTTATGTTCTGTATTTGACCATGATCTTCCTCCTCCTCATTGTCTAAAGTCACCTCTATGTAGTGTACTTGGCCATGTCCCGTGCACTTGTGTGATGGGTTCCATGGTTCTTTACATGTGAAGAAGAGTTGCTTCCTCCTCAGTTCCCTCCTGGTGTTGTCATCTATTCTACCACGACCCCTGTCAAACCCCCTTGGATCACACCCTCTCGGGTTCACATGAGGTCTTTGATCTCTTCCTCTGGTGTTAAGAGGTGGTCTAGGGATAAGTTTTGGTTTGGCAGCTGGCCCTAGGTCCCTCGTCCTCAAAATAACATCCTATAGATTGGTGGGCTTGAAATCCTTTACCCAAACCTTCAAGGGTTCCATCAACCCTTCAGTAAACAACATCATAAGTCTGGTTGGTGAGATGTCTTGCACCATGATTGCTAGTCTCTGAAATTATTCAATGTATACCTCTGGTGCACCTGTCTGTCTAAGCTGTGTGAGCTCCCTGAAATGAAACTCTGGTTCCCCCTAATCAAAATGGTCAATGAGCCTCTGAGTGAAGTTTGTGTATGCCATGATATGATTGTGGCCTAGGGTGATCAATCCATGGTACCACCAATCATGAGCTTTTCCATCCAAGTGCATGGTGGAAAACTTGATGGCTTCCATCTCTCTCATGGGGTTAAGTTGTAGATAAGTATCCAGCTTATGTACCCACGCCTGTGCTGTCATTTTAGCCCTGCCATCAAAGTATGGGATTTCTATCTTCCCCATCCTTCATTCTAGCTCATAATTGCTTATGTGGTTTGGCTTAGGTTTATTTCTGAACTTAAGCTGGCAGTATTGATCCAGGGACATCCGTCTTTGAATGCCCAAGTCTAGCTCATGGTACTCCCTGGTACACTGAACCATGTGCTCAAGAAAATCATCCACTTGTTCCCGTTGTGACTGT
>JZKD02S2418920.1:0-28322 GCA_000966675.3 Picea glauca | reverse complement strand
TTGGTAATGGGGATATTAAAGATTGGTTTCGGCAACAACAAAAGTTGAGATTGTGTGATGTGGCCTAGCCTGAGGTTGATGGGGACATTAAATTATGGTATCAGAGAAATATCATAGAGTTTTTGGAGTAGCATGGCCCATCCTAGGTTGTTGGGGGTATTATAGGTGGTTTCACATCATCTTGGGTAATGTTGAAACTGAATCAAATGGGAATGGAGAAGGAAAAGCGGAAATCATAACTCCAGTAGAGACAATAAAAAGTCTGAAAATATATGTATTGAGTTGTAAAGATGCTAAGGAGAGGCTTATGAAATATCGGTATAAACATAATGGATTCAACATCAAGTCATTGCAAAGATTGGATAGGAAGGAGAATAAGTTGGATACAGAGATATATTTAAGTAAGTCAAAGGATCACAAATCTCATGCCAAAAAGGAAGAATCTAGAAGTGTTGGTAGACTTCATTATCACTCACGTAGACACTTAGTTAGAAGAGAATAAATTATTCCAAGTTGATCTCCTTTTAAAAAGTGTATAACAATATCTAAGGAATATGAACTACAAGGGGATATGAGAAAGATCAAACCTCCTACCTTTCATGGTGAGCACAAGAAAATAGTTGTTTGGATAACCAACTTTGAATTCTAGGAAAATTAGATGACTCGAATTCCCTAGTGAATATGAATTTGATATAAACCATATCAAAGTCAAAGAGAACAAGGTGGTTGATGCAATCAGTAGGAGGGTGCATGAGATGCATGCTAAAACCATTATCATGTACAAATTTGATATAAAAGACATCATTTTGGAAGTTGCACAACTAGATGAGCATTATATGAAAACAAAAGAAATATTGTAGCAAGGTAATTTTCATTAGAAAATTAAGATTATGAAATGAGAGAGGATGGAATCCTCATGTACAGGGGTATATCATATGTTCCTAAATATAAGGAGCTAGTAAATATGGTTTGGAGAGAGATCCATAATGTACCTTATGTTGGGCACCCAGGAGACCAGAAAACAATTGTAGCTATCAAGAGTCAATATTTATGGCTTGGTACAAAGAATTAGGTGGTTGATTATATAGCCATATGTCTAGAATGTCAAAAGGGAAATTATGAGCACAAACATCCAACTGAATTTCTACAATTGTTTCCCATTCTTGAGCGAAAATGAGAAGTTCTGGCAATTGATATTTTCACCAAGACACCTAGAACAATGAAGCAACATGATTCCATCATTTTGGTGGTGGATATGCTAACTAAATTTATTCATTTTATTCCAGTGAATCTAACTCATAAAGAATCTAACATTGCAGATATTTACATGAGAGAAATTGTTAGTTTACATGGTGTTCCTAAAGAAATTATTTCTGATAGAGATCCCAAATTCACCTCAAATTTTTGGAAGGAGTTATTTAAAGGATTTGGGACAAGTATGAATTTTAGCACAACATATCACCCATAATTAGAGGGGGAAATAGGGAGGGTTAATCAGGTAATTGAGGATGTGTTGAGAATGTATGTGATGTATAAACCATAAAAATTGGAAGACTATCTACATTTAATTGAGTTGTCTTATAATAATGGGTATCAAGAATATTTAAAGATGATCCCATTTGAAGAATTATATGGCAAAAAGTGCAACACACCAGTGAGTTGGGACAACCCGACAGACAGAGAAGTGGTTGGCCTAGAGTTGGTTAGAGAAATGTAAGATAAGATGGTGAAAATAAAACATAATTTAAAGGTTTTTCAGGACAGATAGAAAACCTTTCCAGATAAAGGAAGAACATACAAAGAATTTAAAGTGGGTGAGCATGTCTTCTTAACAATGAAAAGTAAGAAGAGTTTGTTGAAATTGGGAAGCCACTCAAAGTTGGAAGCAAGATATTGTGGACCATTTGATATTGTGGACCATTGTTGATATTTCTAATTTAATTCAATTTCGTATATTTCATATTTTTACACCATATTCAAATTGATTGTAAAAGTACCTTGAATAATCCCTCAGATTTAACAAATTGTTGTTTTTTCGTGTTTGCATTGCCACTAACGCATCATGCGAGACCATCATTATATTACACTCACCCATCTTATTCATATTTGTCACCATTGGCGTGGTCATGGACTTACAGTCTATCATACCAAATATCCTCGAGATCTCAACTGTGTACTTCCCTTGACTCTGGAATATATCATCAATTCTTTGCCATAACTCAAATACCAAGAAGTAATGCATCATTCTAAGATCCTTCATCTCGAATTCAAAATCCAATTCATGCTTGCACCAAGTAATGATATTCTTTGCTCCGGTGAGGAATAAATCATAAACGTACAAGATCATAATCAAGGATTCACCATTATCAAATTTATAGTATAGGTTGGCATTAGAAACACTCTTGTTGAAAACTAAACTCATCAGGTGTCCATCATTCCTCGCATAACAATCACGAGGGGCCTGCTTGAGTCCATATAGAGTTTTCTTCAACCTGCACACATGGGAGTCCTTCCCATGAATCAAAAATCCATATGGCTTCTCGATATACACTTCTTCCTCAATATATCCATTGAGAAAGGTTGTCTCCATGTCCATATGATGTAGTCTCCACCCCAAGCCTAAATAAAGTGCAATAATTGTCTGAATGGAGGTATATCAAGAAACATGAGAAAAAGTCTCCTCATAGTCTATTCCCTCAACCTGAGACAAACCTATGGCCACAAATTTCGCTTTGTGTTTCTCAATGCTCCCTCCAATTCCATGTTTTATCTTATAAATCCATTTGGAAGTCACTACAGACTTCCCTTTTGGTATTGGAAAAATGTCCCACACATCATTCTTCATGATGGAATGATACTCATCCATCATGGCATCCCTCCATACTGGATGACTAGATGCCTCCTCATAACTAGAAGGCTCAAAATCAATGGTATGTCTCATGGCTGTTATTTAACTCGAGAATCTCCGGGGTCTCTTAATTTCTCTGAAAGTACCGCGAGGAGTTGCATGTCCCTTTGCCTCCTTCAAAGTATGATGATCCCAAGCAAGCCTTTTTTGACCCATTAGAAATTCTATAGGAACATAAATAGCATGTATTAGATCAATAGGATAAATAGGATCAACATGATCAATAGTCTCTACTAGATCATCTGGCTCTCTTTGTACTGTGAAGGTGTGAGGTGGGGAAGACACCATCTCTTCCTCTCTCTCACTGTTAGTCTCTATGTGACACCTTCCTGATTTTCTAAAGGAAACTTCCTCATCAAAGGAAAAATATCAACTCACTTCAATCTGTATCTGACCTGAGATGTAGATATTATATTCCTTTGATGATTCACTGTACCCAACAAATGTTCGCTTCCTTCCAGAAGGTTCTAGTTTTGATTTTTTCTCCTTGGGTAAGGGAATGTAGACTAGACACCCAAATATATTTAAGTGTCCTACTTCAGGCTTAACTCTAGTGAAGGCCTCTTCGGAAGTTTTGTTCCTTAAACTCTTGTGAGGACTTATGTTCTAGACATATACTGTGGTCATGGATGCTTCTTACCAAAGAAACATCGATAAACTATGATCATGGATCATTTCCTTAGTTGCTTCCACAATAGACCTGTTCTTCCTTTCTTCAAACTCCATTTTGCTTAGGGTTTTAATGAACAGTGTACTCCATATTGAGAAACACTTGGAGGTATATTCTCCTCCATTATCTAATCTCAAGGTCCTAATCTTCCTTCTGGTCAGGTTCTCAATCTAAGCTTTAAATTCTTGAAATATGTCAAGGAATTCTTCTGACTCCTTGGATTTCAAGAAGTAAATTGACGTCTTCCTTGAGTAATCATCAATGAAAATCATATAGTGTAAATATCCACTGAAAGAAGAAACCATCAAATGCCCACAAAAATATGAATGTATCAGATCCAAGATTCCTTTGGATTTGTTGTCACTACTTGAAAACGTCTCCCTTGGCATTGTTTCCAAGAGAATAACCTCTGCAAATGCCATCATGCTCAACACGAAGTGGTGGAATTCCTTTCACCATCTTCCCCAGAGAGGGAAGAGATCTATAATGTTAATGAGCATGTATTTTGTGCCAAAGCTCACTTAGAGTGATAGAATCATGTACAAGAGATTGAACTGGATGAATTGTCAATCAGTACAAGATGTCTTATTAAACACCAATTACATTATCTGAATCCATGCTAGAGTTATTGTGCCATGAAAGAACTTTTCCATCAGAGAAGGAAACCTACCTTGTAGCCTTTGTCCTCTAAGGATGAAATAGAGACAAGGTTCCTTCTCAAATGAAGTGGAATACCTGAGTCTATTTGAAGGGAAGTGGTTCTATTTCCCTTCACAACATATCTAGCATCTTCACCAAGTACAAAATGTAACCGAGAATCCTGTTCTACTAGTTCAGTGAGATGTTCTTTATATCCAGTCATATGTCTGGAAGCACCACTGTCAATCAACTAGATATTATTGCTAGTAGGAATTCTACCTGAGAGGGTTGAGATCAAGAAGAACTCTTCAATAGGATCATATCTGGTGTGAGGTGTATCTTCAACAACGTTGGAAGTGGTGGCATACCTCCTTCCTTTATTTTGTATAGGACAAACTTTGACATAGTGTCCATATTTATCACATTTGTAACACTGAACTTTTGACATGTCTTTCTCCTTGTGTTTATGAGCCTAATGTGGATTTAGTTTCCTATGAAATATTTCCATGCCTTTTCCTCGTCATATTCATTTTCCTTTCCTTGAATGAGAGGAAAGAGAATTAATTTCATCATGATGGGAACTATCTATACCTCTCATTGCAAGTCTTGTCTCCTCCTGAGTACAATCTTCCCATAAGCGATCAAACTTAGGAAATTTGGATCATCTACTAATACTATGAATGAATGTATCCAAATGACTTGGAATATCATTGACGGTTAGAATTACCATCTCTCTATCTGAGGAAATTTCTCCAATGGGGCCTAATTTATCTATGATCTCAACAATTTTCATGAAGAACGTGGCAACGATATCTGCCTTGGTCATTTTAATATTCTGAAACACGTGTTTCAAGGAAATGGCTTTGTTTGTGTTCTTACTTTCAAAGAACTTATTCAAGGCACAAAAAATATCTTTGGTTTTCTTCACTAGGGAGATGTGTGGAATAAGATGATCTTTCACTAAGTAAATAATTATCTTTCTGGACATGGCGTCATTGTTCTTCCAATGAGTTTTCTCTCACACATCTACTAGTTCTGGTACAAATTCCTCCACAAACTTAATTAGGTCACTCTCCTCTAGAGTGATGATTAATATTTATTTACATGAGTTGAAGTTAGAGGCTCCATCAAGCGTATGTTCCATGGGAATTTTTTCCACATTGATTGCAGAAACCCTAGAAACCCTAGGGCCGAAAATTTTCCAAAAATCCAAACTCTTCCAATATGAAATATGAGAGATGCAGGTGATACAATAGAATACGACACACCTATATGTGAATAAATTAAGCCCAAAGACCAAGGGAAAGTGATAAAACTAGCTTGAAAAGAAAGGGGGCGAGCATTGCAGTTACAAGGGCAGTTGTAGTTGCAGTTGCAGAAAGAAGATAACGACCAACATGAAAAGGTGCTAGAGAATCTTGTGCAATGGATTCTCTAGGAACACTGCTCTGAAACCATGTTGAATTTGTATTTTTTTTCAATTTTGTAAATTTATTTCATTTTACTATAGCATAAACATCATTAAGCATAAACCCTAACCATAAATTTCATCATTAAATTATCCAAGATCACAATAATATAACCATGCAAAATATACACAAGAGATATCCTAGGAAACCCTTCCTCACAAGGGAGAAAAAACCAACTGCAACCTTTCACTAGATAATAAATTGTCTAAGTGAAAATCCCATCACCAAGAAGAAGTGTGCTAGAATCCCAAGAGGCTAGCACTACACAAGAGAGAAGAATAGTCCAATTTTGCGCTACTCAAGAGAGAGAAAGTGATTCAAGTGTTATGAAGAAAATGAGAGATAGTTCTCTCTATTTATACAAGTCCAATGTGAACTTATCATGTCCAAGAGGTGTCTCTTCATCTAGTTCGACATTAGTTGATTAGGTCTTCTAAACAAGATGTTGAGCTTCTTCTTGTCTCTCGACATCATAGTGAAAGGTTGCATCAATATTTCACACATGGTTGCACCTAGTGTGGAAGTACTCATCTCTTTTAGGGGATAAGAATCACTATAACAAGTCATCATCATCATCAATGGATGCTCTGTCATGATGTGCCCACTTGGTCATATCCCAAGTGACATGTCCACATGGTCTGCTCCTATGGGACGTTGGGTGCCACCCTAGGAGAACTTGCCACTCCTTTGATGAGTGTCATGCTCAAATTAGTCTCAGAGGAGGGTTCTCCAAGTCAACCCAACCTGATATGGGTATAAAATCATGGGCGTCCCCACATAACAACCCAACCCATCCACCTGGGGAGAAGACCTGTCTCGGTTCCACCCAGCCTAGACAAACTGAGGAGAAGACCTATCTGAGGTCAACCCAACTCAGTCCATCAGGGAGAAAATAGGGAGAAGGCACAGGTGGACCCAACCCACTACTCTGGGGAGTAGACCTGAAGAATGTCTCACAACGATGAAATCACCAACAGTGTGCACTAGAGGATGGATTTATTTGTGTGCACATGGAAGTAGTTCGTGCGCGCAAGGAGTACACAATTGGTGTGTGATGCCATAAATGTTGTGTGCACAATAGTGTTTTGTGTTCAATATGGTTGTGAGCAGTTGTTTTGTGTTACTTTCACTGTTATAATTTTTGTGGCATGACTCAGCTTGAGGTTGAGCGCGTTACTCCAAGTCATGTTGTGAAGACTAGTGTTTAGAGTAGAATATGTGCAATGTATTTTGGAATAACATTATTCAGTAGTAAGTTGGACAATGTTACAATTTTGTGTCAGAAGCAATTTGGTAATGGAGATATTAAATATTGGTTTCGGCGACAACAAAAGTTGAGATTGTGTAATGTGGCCTAGCCTGAGGTTGATGCGAACATTAAATTATGGTGTCAAAGAAATATCATAGTGTTTTAGGAGTAGCATGGCCCATCCTGGGTTGTTGGGGATGTTATAGGTTGTTTCACATAATCTTGGGTAATGTTGAAACTAAATCAGATGGGAATGGAGAAGGAAAAGTAGAAATCATAACTCCAGTAGAGAAAATAAAGAGTCTGAAAATATATGTATTGAGTTGTAAAGATGCTAAGGATAGGCTTATGAAATATCAGTATAAACATAATGGATTCAACATCAAGTTGTTGCAAAGATTGGATAGGATAGAGAAGAAGTTGGATAAGGATATATATTTAAGTAAGTCAAAGGATCAAAGATCTCATGCCAAAAAGGAAGAATCTATAAGTGTTGGTAGACTTGATTATCACTCACGGAGACACTTAGTTAGAATAGAAGAAATTATTCCAAGTTGATCTCCTTTTAAAAAGTGTATAAGAATCTCCAGGGAATATGAACTACAAGGGGATATGATAAAGATCAAACCTCTTTCCTTTCATGGTGAGCACAAGAAAGACGAGATGCAGAGGCTTGGTTGTTGGGGATTATGAAGTATTTCCAATTGCACAATTATTCCTCACAGGAAGAAGGTAGACTTGAAATTTACCAACTTAAGGGAAAAGCATCAATTTGGTGGGATTAGCTCATGCAAGTAAACAACATTGATCAGAAGAAGATTACTTGGAGGCAGTTCAAAAAGTGTTTTTAGAAGAAATACTTGTCCAAGTGTTATTATGATAGGAATATGAAGGATTTATTTGAACTCAATCTTGGGAGCATGTCCATGGATGAGTATGATAGAATATTCTTAGAGATTCTGAGGTGTTTTGACTTCATCAAGGATGAGAAGGTCGACATTCAAAGGTTCCTGAGTGGGATACCTTCAATATGCAATGATAAGACACAATGTGATGATCCAAAGACATTACAAGAAGAAATAATGAGATCCAAATTCCTTTATGATCATTATAAAGGAGGATTAACATTTTAGAGATCTTGGGTTAACAAGAAGAAAATTAAGATGGAGCAGAAAAGGAAATTATACAAGCCACCATTCTTTGGAAACAATTCCCATGGACAACCAGCTCATAATGAACCGAGAAGAACATAAACATTGTGAAAAAGGATAAGGTTGTAGGCTATTAAATGTTGGGGTTGTGAGGAAGATCACATGTATAAAGATTTACCTCACAGAGGAGAAAGAGTGAAGACTTTTCACAATGTAGAGCAGGATGATATAGTTGAATACATGGGGAAAAGCATGACAAGGATCTATGCAGCCTTGCAAAAAAATCAAGCTCAACTTTAGTCTCATATGATTGAAGTGGAATGTAAGATCAATGATCAACCTATAAATATTTTAATTGATTCAAGAGATATTCATAGTTAGATATATCCTAAAATACTTGAGACAATTCACTTGAAAAGAAGTAAGCATGTGAAATTTTGGCTAGTTCAATCAGGTACTTGAGATAAAATAAGAATCAATGAGTTGGTTAAGGATTTTCTAATGCACATGAATGGACTAAAAACAAAGGAGGATTTTAACATCATACCTTTGGGCTCATATGATTTCCTGATTTCTATGGATTGGTTGGAAAAGAATGAAGTTGTCCTAGAATGTTACAACAAGGCCTTCACTCATTTGGATTAGGAAGGGAACTTAAGAATTTCTTAGGGTATTCCAAGAGCACTATCTATTAGAGAAATTTCATCCTTGTAGCTTAAAAGAAACTTTAGGAAAGGATTCCAAATATATGCAACATATATGGAAGAGGAAGCTAATTATAATATTCCAAGTATTGAAGGTCATCCAGTCTTGAAATATTATGAGGATAATTTTAGAGAGATATTGGGGTTTCTACCAAAGAGATATGTATATTTCTCCATCAGTTTGATGCCTGAATCTACCCTAATGTACAATACCCCTTATAGGATGAGTACACTAGAGTTGAAGGAGTTGAAAATGTCGCTTGAATAATTTTTGAAGAACGAGTATATATGCCCAAGTGTGTCAACTTGGGGTGCCCCAATGTTATTTGTGAAAAATAAGGATCAAACCTTGAGGCTATGCATTGATTTCAGGATGCTGAACAAGGTGACTTTGAAGAATTAACATCATTTTCCAAGGATAGATGATCTTTTTGATCAGTTGAAAGATGCAAAAAATATTATCTAGGATTGACCTTAGATCAAGCTACCATCAAGTGAGAATTAAAGAAGAAGATATAATAAAGAAAATTTAGGACAAGGTATGACCATTATGAGNTCAAAGGAAAAATATCAACTCACTTCAATCTGTATCTGACCTGAGATGTAGATATTATATTCCTTTGATGATTCACTGTACCCAACAAATGTTCGCTTCCTTCCAGAAGGTTCTAGTTTTGATTTTTTCTCCTTGGGTAAGGGAATGTAGACTAGACACCCAAATATATTTAAGTGTCCTACTTCAGGCTTAACTCTAGTGAAGGCCTCTTCGGAAGTTTTGTTCCTTAAACTCTTGTGAGGACTTATGTTCTAGACATATACTGTGGTCATGGATGCTTCTTACCAAAGAAACATCGATAAACTATGATCATGGATCATTTCCTTAGTTGCTTCCACAATAGACCTGTTCTTCCTTTCTTCAAACTCCATTTTGCTTAGGGTTTTAATGAACAGTGTACTCCATATTGAGAAACACTTGGAGGTATATTCTCCTCCATTATCTAATCTCAAGGTCCTAATCTTCCTTCTGGTCAGGTTCTCAATCTAAGCTTTAAATTCTTGAAATATGTCAAGGAATTCTTCTGACTCCTTGGATTTCAAGAAGTAAATTGACGTCTTCCTTGAGTAATCATCAATGAAAATCATATAGTGTAAATATCCACTGAAAGAAGAAACCATCAAATGCCCACAAAAATATGAATGTATCAGATCCAAGATTCCTTTGGATTTGTTGTCACTACTTGAAAACGTCTCCCTTGGCATTGTTTCCAAGAGAATAACCTCTGCAAATGCCATCATGCTCAACACGAAGTGGTGGAATTCCTTTCACCATCTTCCCCAGAGAGGGAAGAGATCTATAATGTTAATGAGCATGTATTTTGTGCCAAAGCTCACTTAGAGTGATAGAATCATGTACAAGAGATTGAACTGGATGAATTGTCAATCAGTACAAGATGTCTTATTAAACACCAATTACATTATCTGAATCCATGCTAGAGTTATTGTGCCATGAAAGAACTTTTCCATCAGAGAAGGAAACCTACCTTGTAGCCTTTGTCCTCTAAGGATGAAATAGAGACAAGGTTCCTTCTCAAATGAAGTGGAATACCTGAGTCTATTTGAAGGGAAGTGGTTCTATTTCCCTTCACAACATATCTAGCATCTTCACCAAGTACAAAATGTAACCGAGAATCCTGTTCTACTAGTTCAGTGAGATGTTCTTTATATCCAGTCATATGTCTGGAAGCACCACTGTCAATCAACTAGATATTATTGCTAGTAGGAATTCTACCTGAGAGGGTTGAGATCAAGAAGAACTCTTCAATAGGATCATATCTGGTGTGAGGTGTATCTTCAACAACGTTGGAAGTGGTGGCATACCTCCTTCCTTTATTTTGTATAGGACAAACTTTGACATAGTGTCCATATTTATCACATTTGTAACACTGAACTTTTGACATGTCTTTCTCCTTGTGTTTATGAGCCTAATGTGGATTTAGTTTCCTATGAAATATTTCCATGCCTTTTCCTCGTCATATTCATTTTCCTTTCCTTGAATGAGAGGAAAGAGAATTAATTTCATCATGATGGGAACTATCTATACCTCTCATTGCAAGTCTTGTCTCCTCCTGAGTACAATCTTCCCATAAGCGATCAAACTTAGGAAATTTGGATCATCTACTAATACTATGAATGAATGTATCCAAATGACTTGGAATATCATTGACGGTTAGAATTACCATCTCTCTATCTGAGGAAATTTCTCCAATGGGGCCTAATTTATCTATGATCTCAACAATTTTCATGAAGAACGTGGCAACGATATCTGCCTTGGTCATTTTAATATTCTGAAACACGTGTTTCAAGGAAATGGCTTTGTTTGTGTTCTTACTTTCAAAGAACTTATTCAAGGCACAAAAAATATCTTTGGTTTTCTTCACTAGGGAGATGTGTGGAATAAGATGATCTTTCACTAAGTAAATAATTATCTTTCTGGACATGGCGTCATTGTTCTTCCAATGAGTTTTCTCTCACACATCTACTAGTTCTGGTACAAATTCCTCCACAAACTTAATTAGGTCACTCTCCTCTAGAGTGATGATTAATATTTATTTACATGAGTTGAAGTTAGAGGCTCCATCAAGCGTATGTTCCATGGGAATTTTTTCCACATTGATTGCAGAAACCCTAGAAACCCTAGGGCCGAAAATTTTCCAAAAATCCAAACTCTTCCAATATGAAATATGAGAGATGCAGGTGATACAATAGAATACGACACACCTATATGTGAATAAATTAAGCCCAAAGACCAAGGGAAAGTGATAAAACTAGCTTGAAAAGAAAGGGGGCGAGCATTGCAGTTACAAGGGCAGTTGTAGTTGCAGTTGCAGAAAGAAGATAACGACCAACATGAAAAGGTGCTAGAGAATCTTGTGCAATGGATTCTCTAGGAACACTGCTCTGAAACCATGTTGAATTTGTATTTTTTTTCAATTTTGTAAATTTATTTCATTTTACTATAGCATAAACATCATTAAGCATAAACCCTAACCATAAATTTCATCATTAAATTATCCAAGATCACAATAATATAACCATGCAAAATATACACAAGAGATATCCTAGGAAACCCTTCCTCACAAGGGAGAAAAAACCAACTGCAACCTTTCACTAGATAATAAATTGTCTAAGTGAAAATCCCATCACCAAGAAGAAGTGTGCTAGAATCCCAAGAGGCTAGCACTACACAAGAGAGAAGAATAGTCCAATTTTGCGCTACTCAAGAGAGAGAAAGTGATTCAAGTGTTATGAAGAAAATGAGAGATAGTTCTCTCTATTTATACAAGTCCAATGTGAACTTATCATGTCCAAGAGGTGTCTCTTCATCTAGTTCGACATTAGTTGATTAGGTCTTCTAAACAAGATGTTGAGCTTCTTCTTGTCTCTCGACATCATAGTGAAAGGTTGCATCAATATTTCACACATGGTTGCACCTAGTGTGGAAGTACTCATCTCTTTTAGGGGATAAGAATCACTATAACAAGTCATCATCATCATCAATGGATGCTCTGTCATGATGTGCCCACTTGGTCATATCCCAAGTGACATGTCCACATGGTCTGCTCCTATGGGACGTTGGGTGCCACCCTAGGAGAACTTGCCACTCCTTTGATGAGTGTCATGCTCAAATTAGTCTCAGAGGAGGGTTCTCCAAGTCAACCCAACCTGATATGGGTATAAAATCATGGGCGTCCCCACATAACAACCCAACCCATCCACCTGGGGAGAAGACCTGTCTCGGTTCCACCCAGCCTAGACAAACTGAGGAGAAGACCTATCTGAGGTCAACCCAACTCAGTCCATCAGGGAGAAAATAGGGAGAAGGCACAGGTGGACCCAACCCACTACTCTGGGGAGTAGACCTGAAGAATGTCTCACAACGATGAAATCACCAACAGTGTGCACTAGAGGATGGATTTATTTGTGTGCACATGGAAGTAGTTCGTGCGCGCAAGGAGTACACAATTGGTGTGTGATGCCATAAATGTTGTGTGCACAATAGTGTTTTGTGTTCAATATGGTTGTGAGCAGTTGTTTTGTGTTACTTTCACTGTTATAATTTTTGTGGCATGACTCAGCTTGAGGTTGAGCGCGTTACTCCAAGTCATGTTGTGAAGACTAGTGTTTAGAGTAGAATATGTGCAATGTATTTTGGAATAACATTGTTCAGTAGTAAGTTGGACAATGTTACAATTTTGTGTCAGAAGCAATTTGGTAATGGAGATATTAAATATTGGTTTTGGCAACAACAAAAGTTGAGATTGTGTGATGTGGCCTAGCCTGAGGTTGATGCGAACATTAAATTATGGTATCAAAGAAATATCATAGCGTTTTAGGAGTAGCATGGCCCATCCTGGGTTGTTGGGGATGTTATAGGTGGTTTCACATAATCTTGGGTAATGTTGAAACTAAATCAGATGGGAATGGAGAAGGAAAAGCAGAAATCATAACTCCAGTAGAGAAAATAAAGAGTCTGAAAATATATGTATTGAGTTGTAAAGATGTTAAGGATAGGCTTATGAAATATCAGTGTAAACATAATGAATTCAACATCAAGTTGTTGCAAAGATTGGATAGGATAGAGAAGAAGTTGGATAAGGAGATATATTTAAGTAAGTCAAAGGATCACAGATCTCATGTCAAAAATGAAGAATCTATAAGTGTTGGTAGACTTCATTATCACTCACGAAGACACTTAGTTAGAATAGAAGAAATTATTCCAAGTTGATCTCCTTTTAAAAAGTGTATAAGAATCTCCAGGGAATATGAACTACAAGGGGATATGATAAAGATCAAACCTCTTTCCTTTCATGGTGAGCACAAGAAAGACGAGATGCAGAGGCTTGGTTGTTGGGGATTATGAAGTATTTCCAATTGCACAATTATTCCTCACAGGAAGAAGGTAGACTTGAAATTTACCAACTTAAGGGAAAAGCATCAATTTGGTGGGATTAGCTCATGCAAGTAAACAACATTGATCAGAAGAAGATTACTTGGAGGCAGTTCAAAAAGTGTTTTTAGAAGAAATACTTGTCCAAGTGTTATTATGATAGGAATATGAAGGATTTATTTGAACTCAATCTTGGGAGCATGTCCATGGATGAGTATGATAGAATATTCTTAGAGATTCTGAGGTGTTTTGACTTCATCAAGGATGAGAAGGTCGACATTCAAAGGTTCCTGAGTGGGATACCTTCAATATGCAATGATAAGACACAATGTGATGATCCAAAGACATTACAAGAAGAAATAATGAGATCCAAATTCCTTTATGATCATTATAAAGGAGGATTAACATTTTAGAGATCTTGGGTTAACAAGAAGAAAATTAAGATGGAGCAGAAAAGGAAATTATACAAGCCACCATTCTTTGGAAACAATTCCCATGGACAACCAGCTCATAATGAACCGAGAAGAACATAAACATTGTGAAAAAGGATAAGGTTGTAGGCTATTAAATGTTGGGGTTGTGAGGAAGATCACATGTATAAAGATTTACCTCACAGAGGAGAAAGAGTGAAGACTTTTCACAATGTAGAGCAGGATGATATAGTTGAATACATGGGGAAAAGCATGACAAGGATCTATGCAGCCTTGCAAAAAAATCAAGCTCAACTTTAGTCTCATATGATTGAAGTGGAATGTAAGATCAATGATCAACCTATAAATATTTTAATTGATTCAAGAGATATTCATAGTTAGATATATCCTAAAATACTTGAGACAATTCACTTGAAAAGAAGTAAGCATGTGAAATTTTGGCTAGTTCAATCAGGTACTTGAGATAAAATAAGAATCAATGAGTTGGTTAAGGATTTTCTAATGCACATGAATGGACTAAAAACAAAGGAGGATTTTAACATCATACCTTTGGGCTCATATGATTTCCTGATTTCTATGGATTGGTTGGAAAAGAATGAAGTTGTCCTAGAATGTTACAACAAGGCCTTCACTCATTTGGATTAGGAAGGGAACTTAAGAATTTCTTAGGGTATTCCAAGAGCACTATCTATTAGAGAAATTTCATCCTTGTAGCTTAAAAGAAACTTTAGGAAAGGATTCCAAATATATGCAACATATATGGAAGAGGAAGCTAATTATAATATTCCAAGTATTGAAGGTCATCCAGTCTTGAAATATTATGAGGATAATTTTAGAGAGATATTGGGGTTTCTACCAAAGAGATATGTATATTTCTCCATCAGTTTGATGCCTGAATCTACCCTAATGTACAATACCCCTTATAGGATGAGTACACTAGAGTTGAAGGAGTTGAAAATGTCGCTTGAATAATTTTTGAAGAACGAGTATATATGCCCAAGTGTGTCAACTTGGGGTGCCCCAATGTTATTTGTGAAAAATAAGGATCAAACCTTGAGGCTATGCATTGATTTCAGGATGCTGAACAAGGTGACTTTGAAGAATTAACATCATTTTCCAAGGATAGATGATCTTTTTGATCAGTTGAAAGATGCAAAAAATATTATCTAGGATTGACCTTAGATCAAGCTACCATCAAGTGAGAATTAAAGAAGAAGATATAATAAAGAAAATTTAGGACAAGGTATGACCATTATGAGNATTATTCCAAGTTGATCTCCTTTTAAAAAGTGTATAAGAATCTCCAGGGAATATGAACTACAAGGGGATATGAGAAAGATCAAACCTCTTTCCTTTCATGGCGAGCATAAGAAAGATGAGATGCAGAGGCTTGGTTGTTAGGGATTATGAAGTATTTCCAATTGCACAATTATTCCTCACAAGAAGAAGGTAGACTTGAAATTTACCAACTTAAGGGAAAAGCATCAATTTGGTGGGATTAGCTCGTGCAAGTAAACAACATTGATCAGAAGAAGATTACTTGGAGGCAGTTCAAAAAGTGTTTTTAGCAAAAATACTTGTCCAAGTGTTATTATGATAGGAATATGAAGGATTTATTTGAACTCAATCTTGGGAGCATGTCCATGGATGATTATGATAGAATATTCTTAGAGATTCTAAGGTGTTTTGACTTCATCAAGGATGAGAAGGTCAACATTCAAAGGTTCTTGAGTGGGATACCATCAATATACAATGATAAGACACAATGCAATGATCCAAAGACATTACAAGAAGAAATAATGAGATCCAAATTACTTTATGATCATTATAAAGGAGGATGAAACTTTTAGAAATCTTAGGTTAACAAAAAGAAAATTAAGATGGAGCAGAAAAGGAAATTATACAAGCCACCATTCTTTGAAAACAATTCTCATGTTCAACCAACTTAAAATGAACCGCGAAGAGCATAAATATTGTGAAAAAGGATAAGGTTGTAGGCTATTAAATGTTGGGGTTGTGAGGAAGATCACATGTATAAAGATTTACCTCACAGAGGAGAAAGAGTGAAGACTGTTCACAATGTAGAGCATGATGATATAGTTGAATACATGGGAAAAACCATGACAAGGGTCTATGCAGCCTTGAACAAAAATCAAGCTAAACTTTAGTCTCATATGATTGAAGTGGAATGTAAGATCAATGATCAACCTATAAATATTTTAATTGACTCAAGAGATATTCATAGTTAGATATATCCTAAAATTTTTGAGACATTTCACTTGAAAAGAAGTAAGCATGTGAAATTTTGGCTAGTTCAATTAGGTACTTGAGATAAAATAAGAATCAATGAGTTGGTTAAGGATTTTCTAATGGACATGAATGGACTAAAAACAAAGGAGGATTTTAACATCATACCTTTGGGCTCATATGATTTCCTGATTTCTATGGATTGGTTGGAAAAGCATGAAGTTGTCCTAGAATGTTACAACAAGGCCTTCACTCATTTGGATTAGGAAGGGAACTTAATAATTTCTTAGGGTATTCCAAGAGCACTATCTATTAAAGAAATTTTATCCTTGCAACTTAAAAGAAACTTTAGGAAAGGATTCCAAATATATGCAACTTATATGGAAGAGGAATCTAATTATAATATGCCAAGTATTGAAGGTCATCCAATCTTGAAATATTATGAGGATAAGTTTAGAGAGATATTGGGGTTTCTACCAAAGAGATATGTATATTTCACCATCAATTTGATTCCTGAATCTACCCTAATGTCCAAGACCCCTTATAGGATGAGTACACTAGAGTTGAAGGAGTTGAAAATGTCACTTGAATAATTTTTGAAGAACGAGTATATATGCCCAAGTGTGTCACCTTGGGGTGCCCCAATGTTATTTGTGAAAAATAAGGATCGAACCTTGAGGCTATGCATTGATTTCAGGATGCTGAACAAGGTGACTTTGAAGAATTAGCATCATTTTCCAAGGATAGATGATCTTTTTGATCAGTTGAAAGATGCAAAACATATTATCTAGGATTGACCTTAGATCAAGCCACCATCAAGTGAGAATTAAAGAAGAAGATATAATAAAGAAAATTTAGGACAAGGTATGACCATTATGAGCTTACCATGGAGCCATTTGGGTTTTCAAATGCACCAGTTTTCCTCAGGTGTTTGATGAGTGAAATTTAAAAAAAAATATCTGGATACGTTTTTCATTGTCTTCTTGGATGATGTAATTATCTACTAAATTTTGAATAAGGGCATGAGCAATACTTGAGAATGGTTTTACAAGTGTTGAGGGAGCTTGATGTTTGATAAGTTGAGAAATTTTTCATTTCATCAGAAGAAAATACATTATTTGAGCCATATTATTTTAGAGGAAGGGGTATTAGTGGACCCTGAGAAGATAGAATCCATTAGAGGAAGGCCAACACCAAAGAATGTCTCATAGGTGAGATTTTTCATGGGACTTCCAAGTTATTATAAATTATTTATTAAAGGATTTTCAAGGCTTGCACATCCAATCACTTATTTTCAAAAGAAGGGTGTGATGTTTGAGTCAAGCTTTATATGTGAGGAAATATTTAAACAGTTCAAGAACTTATTGGCAAGTGCATCAATATTGAGGATTTCTGATCCAAATGATGATTTTATTGTGTGCACTCATGCTTGCAAGGAATTACCCGAAATGGGTATACGATATGCCATGAGTCAATGAAGTTGAAAGAACAAGAGAGTTACTATGCACACATGATTTACAACTCACATCCATAGTTCATTCCTTAAATATGTTGAGGCATTATCCTATGGGAAAAATATTTGAGATGAGGACAAACCATAATGGTTTGAAATAGTTGTTTGGATAACCAACTTTGAATTCAAGAAAAATTAGATGACTCGAATTCCTTAGTGAATATGAATTTGATATAAATCATATCAAAGTCAAAGAGAACAAGGTGGTTGATGCAATCAGTAGGAGGGTGCATGAGATGCATGCTAAAACCATTATCATGTATAAATTTGATATAAAAGACATAATTTTGGAAGTTGCACAATTAGATGAGCATTATATGCAAACAAAAGAAATATTGTAGCAAGGTAATTTTCATTAGAAAATTAATATTATGAAATGAGAGAGGATAGAATCCTCATGTAGGCTATATCATATGTTCCTAAATATAAGGAGCTAGTAAATATGGTGTGGAGAGAGATCCATAATGTACCTTATGTTGGGCACCCAGGAGACTAGAAAATAATTGTAGCTATCAATAGTCAATATTTCTGGCTTGGTACAAAGAATTAGGTGGTTGATTATATAGCCATATGTCTAGAATGTCAGAAGGAAAATGATGAGCACAAACATCCAACTGGATTTCTACAATTGTTTCCCATTCTTGAGCGAAAATGAGAARTTCTAGCAATTGATATTTTCACCAAGACACCTATAACAATGAAGCAACAKGATTCCATCATTGTGGTGGTGGATATGCTAACTAMATTTATTCATTTTATTCCAGTGAAGCTAACTCATAAAGAATCTAACATTGCAGATATTTACATGAGAGAGATTKTTAGTTTACATGGTGTTCCTAAGGAAATTATTTCTGACAGAGATTCCAAATTCACATCAAATTTTTGGAAGGAGWTATTTAAAGGATTTGGGACAAATATGAAAATTAGCACAACATGTCACCCATAATTAGAGGGGGAAATAGGGAGGGTTAATCGGATAATTGAGGATGTGTTGAGAATGTATGTGATGTATAAACCATAAAAATTGGAAGACTATCTACATTTAGTTGAGTCTTCTKATAATAATGGGTGTCAGGAATCTTTAAAKATGATCCCATTTGAARAAATATATGGCAGAAAGTGCAACACACCAGTGAGTTGGGACAACYTGACAGACAGAGAAGTGGCTGGCCCAAAGTTGCTTAGAGAAATGTAAGATAAGATGGTGAAAATAAAACATAATTTAAAGGTTTTTCAGGACAGATAGAAAACCTTTTCAGATAARGGAAGAACATACAAAGAATTTAAAGTGGGTGAGCATGTCTTYTTAAAAGTGAAAACTATGAAGAGTTTGTTGAAATTGGGAAGCCACTCAAAGTTGGAAGCAAGATATTGTGGACCATTTGATGTTCTGGAAAAGGATTGGTCATGTTGCATACATGGTTGCAATGCTTGTATCCATGTGCATACATAATGTGTTTCCTATTTTTTTTCTTAAAAAGTATGTTTTTGATGCTAATCATGTAATTGATTGGAATGTGATCAAGGTGGAGAAAGAAAGAGACTTTCTAGTTGAGCTAGTATGCATACCGAACAAGAAATTCAAGTTGATATGGAATCAATCAATAGGGATGGTAAAGGTCCAATGGACTTGTTACAGTCTTAAATTTGCGACATGGGAGCACGGAGATGCCATTCTGGAGGACTACCCACATATTTTTGGAGCTTTTTGAATAATTTGTTGTACATGTGTATATAATGCATTGAAGACAATGCATAAATAAGGGGGAGGGGAACATAATACCTCTAGAATGAAACCCAATTGTAAATGTACATATGATTTTTTGGGCCACAGTGCCTTTGTATATATGTTTTTTTAGGCAAGAGTGTCTTTGATATATATGTTTTTTGAGGGCATAGTTCCTATGTGATTTATATCAGGGATCCTATGACTTGAAAGGCGACCAAGCCTAACAAATGTAATATTTAATCACACTCGATTGTATTAATAAAATACAACATTGTTGTAGACCAAGTAAGACAAAAGAGTATGGGGGACTAGGAAATCATGAGAGGGTAGAGGGGCTAAGGGATTAAGAAAAGGGGCCAAGTCAAGGGGGCTTAAGCCAAGGAATAAAGTAATATTATTCTTAGGTCATAAACTTTATGATATAATTTTATCCCAAATTTCTGAGGAAAGGAACAAATTACCATATGGAGTCAAAGGTAGTTCCTAGTGTGACAAGTGTCAAGATAGGAACATGCAAATATATTGTTGGGAATCTAGTGTAATTATCAATTCCTTACACTCATTCACTCAATCATTCTGTTATGCATAAATTGGCTAGGGAATGTAAGCAGAATTTGATTGTTACCCAATAAATCCTTGGTGGTTTGGGCTGAAGAAGCAAATCGTTAGGCATGTGCAGCATTCTCACCGGGTGAGAGAATTACTAGGAGAATGTTTCCATGTGTTCTTGGATAGTGGGTGTCGTAACTCCTTGAGAAGCCTTTATGTTCCATGTGCCATAGAGCTCCGAGACTTTCGGGCTGACTTGTAATTGGAGCCCTAGAAGGGAAGTGGGACAACCAAAGGATTGTTGAGAAGAGAAGGGGTACACTTCCTAGGGTGGGTAAACCATGGGAATGATAGGATGTGAGCTAAGAACTATTGTTGGGGTTGGAACCTAGGCCTATGCTTTATTGTGCTTTCTGTTAGACCTTAGTTTGGCTTAAGAATCATTTTCCATGGTGGAGTCATAAGTCCAACTTAGGGGTGACCTATTGTTGAGAGTGTATGGAAAACATATTCTATGGATGGGAGGAATGTCTGAGGTCTACAACCACTCAAACATTTCAATTAAAAGATAAATGTCTATTATGTGCTATTATAATGTATAGCATATGTTATATTGTAAGTGTATATATTTATGCATGGATTGCATGTTGTTAGAAGTGTGACCAAACCAAACATGGAGGATGGGGATGTTACACCATATTACCAATTCCTTTTATACAAAGAAAAACAATACTAAGACTATTTAATGGACTCACATTTTGTAAAAGTATAGATATGTTATATGTTTTGGATTCATGTAACAAGACCACATTGTGTAATATTGAATTAGAACTATTGAAGTGCACAACGCCTCCTAACTTGAATTATAATCCTTAGAAAAAGGTATCTACATATGGAATTTGAGAGGGCTAATTTGAGGAGTTTTGACTGTTGGAGTGTCGAAACACTTTGCAACAAGAATGTTGAAATCGTGATATGATCTGAGCCATTAGATCAAGGTTTGATGTGGACCATTGATCCAACCCCATTTTAGTGTTTCTGATACCAGAAGTTGGAGTGTCGAAACACTTTGCAACAAGAATGCCAAAATCACGATATGATCTGAGTCGTTGAATCAAGATCATATCTGGACCATCAAATCATAGGACACATGGCGAAATATCATCATGTCGTTGACTGGAAAGTCAAAGGAATGGGGTTCCCTAACCTCTCAAATTCACAATATGCGAAATCATGAAACTATCTTAGCTATCAGATCAAGGTTTGTTCTGGACCGTTGATCCAGCTCCATCTCAGAGTCTCGCCTATCACGACTTGGAGTGATGAGAACCTCCATCTAAGAAACAACGAGATGTGAGATTGTGAAAAGATCAGGACCGTCGGATCACCAAGAACGTGGATCGTTGATCTGAGCTCCATCTCAGAGCTTCACCTATCGCGACTTGGAGTGACGAGACCTATCGCGACTTGGAGTGATGAGAACCTCGATCAAATGAATCACGAGATGCGAACTCACGATAAGATTAGGACCGTCAATACACCAAGATTCTGGACCGTTGATATGACTCCATTTCGGAGTTTCACAAATCACGACTTGGAGAGGCAAGAAACATAACCACAGGAGTCCCGAAATGCCAAAATGAAAAATTGCCGAATACAGTTGTTGAATAAGGTTGTGGTCACAGCCCTTGGTCACATCGGTGAGAGATGGAGGAAAGAGCTAGAGCAACCAAGCTCCTTTTTGGGGATCACGACTAGGAGTGTCGAGACACTTGGTCACATGAATGTCAAATTACCGAATGCCGAAATGCCTAAATGAATGTAAGATCCCATGGAGCCAATCCAACGGTGCAGGTGAATTTGAGCATAATCAGAGGGATAATTTTTCTCCTCGTAGTATAACTACTAGAAACCATTGATGGTCTCTGGAAGAGAATTCGAAGAGACCTCTGTGTGATTTCCAGAGGAGATGAAGAGTCTCCAAGCTTTGTCTAGTGAAGGAAGACAATTCTTAGAGAGATTGACAGGTGGATGAGCATTGAAGTCTGTAACTGAAAAAATAAAGGATACACTTGACTGTGCCAGAGAAGACGAAGAGTCTCGACTACCAAAGAGGCTGAGGAATCTCAGCAGAACACCTAGTGATGTTGGACGCGTGGTGGGAACCACCAAAGAAGCGGAAGAGCTGCGATGATCAGGCAGAAAACTCGAGAGGTGGAGGATATCGGCGTGGTGTGAGTATGCAGAGGGATTGTGCACATTGCATGCACAAGTAGAACAGAAGCTATAAGTACATGGTACAGAGAAGAGATGCGATTGTTGTTGGAGTTGTTGTTGTTGAAGGTTATTCATGAGAAAAGAATGAGGAGAGTGCAGCAGGTGAAGTGAATAGAAGAGGAACTGTGCAGTGAATGGACATGGCGCACAGAGCATAAAAAGCAGAAGAACAGAATGGGTAGCAGATGCATGCTGGAAGACAATGAGGAAGTCTGAGTAGCAAAATCTTGTAGAACAGTGATGAGACTAGTAATCTGTTATTGAACACTATATCACTGTAATAGGTTTCGGTATTTTATATTCATAATCCAGGGTGGTTGGGAGGTGCTAGGGAGGACTAGTGTCCTAAGAGGTTCAATTGGGTGCTTGAACACAGGGAGTTGGTGCTTCCTTCTAGTTGGTGCTAGAGAAACCAAGGAATTGGTGCTTCCTTCTAGTGGGTGCTAGAGAAAAAATAGAGAGTTGGTCCTCTCAACAAGTTGCATCTTACAAAAGAGAGGTTGTAGCCTCAGAATGAGTTGGTGCTCATATGTATGATAATGTAGAGAATGTAAATAATACTTATTATATAAAGAAGAAGAGGTTTTTACCCTGTATGGGTTTCCTTGGGAAATATCTGTCTCAGTGTTTCTCATATATGTGACTGATGCTGAATGTGCCATTGTTTATTTTCCTGCATTATTGTGATCATCATTGAGTGCCTTGTAAAGATTTTAAAAGAAGCATAATTGTTTAAGCACGGTAACAGCTGATTCACCCCCCCTCTCAGTTGTCCTACAATTGGTATCAGAGCCATCCCCTTTTATCTAAGGGTAGATCCTAGATATTAAACATGTCAAGCCATGAAGGAAATTCAACCAATAAGGCCCCTCTATTCAATGGAACAAACTTTGCCTTCTGGAAAGTTAGAATGAGACATAATGTGGTTAGGTGCAAATATCCGGGATGTGGCAGATACTGGTTATGTAAATCTAGTTGTGTAGCTAATAAGGATGACAAACTAGAATTTAGCTTCAATGCTAAGGCTATGAATGCTATCTTTAGTGGGCTTGTAGAATCAGAATTCGTAAAAGTTATGCACCTAGGAACTACCAAAGAAATGTGGAACAAACTCATTGGCAGCTATGAGGGCAATGAGAAGGTAAAGGATGCAAAGCTTCAAACCTACATAATACAGTTTGAACAGCTGAAGATGAAGGAAGATGAAACTGTTGGAAGATACTTTATGAGAGTAGAAGAAATGGTAAATGCAATGAAGGCACTTGGTGAAACAATTCATGAACCTTCTTTAGTTCAGAAAATCTTGAGATCTCTCCCAGATAGGTTCAACCCGGAGGTCTCTGCTATAGAAGAACTTAATGATCTAAAAACCTTGGAGTTTGATCAACTGTTAGGAACATTGACTGCATATGAAATGAGAATAGTTAAATATAAACCTACCTCCAAAGAAGCATCATTTAAAGTAGACAAGAATGAGGATTCCGAGCCCGATGAAATTGAAGCAAAATTTGTGAAGAGACTGAAGAAGGGATCAAGCAAATACAAAGGTAAACTATAGGTCATTTTTCAAATGTTTCAACTATAGTAATATAGGTCATTTTTCAAATAAATGTCCCCACAAAGGAAAGGATCGGACATGTGATGATGAGGAGAAGTACAAACACAGAAACTTCTTTAAAGAGAAAAAATTTAAGAAGAAATGTCTATGCATAAACAATGATGATGATCCTTCAGATGATGAAGAAAATGATTCCTCTATTGAAGATAAACTAAATGACTTCATACTTATGGCCAAAGAGGATTATGATAATAAAAGCACATGGAGTGATGAAGAAGAAGTTATGGTTGACATGGAAGGAGAACTGATTCATGCACTGGAAGAGATTGACAGACTAAGAATCAAGAACAGAAATGGAAAAGTTTCAAGCCTTGTATAATCGTAATATGTCAAGTATCAAAGCCTCAGAAGGATTGGCCACCATTCTGAATCAGCAAAGGAATCCAAAGCTGAAACCTGGCTTGGGGCATGAAGAGGGATCAAGCAGTGGTAAGTCAAGAAATGAAGAACCCATCAAGTTTGTCAAAAGTACAACATATGTCAAGTATCAAAGCCTCAGAAGGATTGGCCACCATTTTGAATAAGAAAAGGAATCCAAAGATGAAAACTGGCTTGGGGTATGAAGAGGGATCAAGCAGTGGTAAGTCAGGAAATGAAGAACCCGTCAAGTTTGTCAAAAGTACAACCAATGACAATAACAATCCTGCAGAAACAAAGGAAGACAATCAGCCGCCCAGGTCAAGTAAGGTAAAAGATGCCAGATCTAAATCTATAGAACAAAGAAGTAATGTGCTCACTACTAAACAACATCATTAGCCTGGAAGAAATCAATTTGCTCAAAGAAGACAACCATTTTCTAGGTACAAAGAATTTTTCTATGGCTATTGTTTCTACTATGCTAACTTTGGTCAGAAAACTGTAAATTGTTCCTTAAGATTTTGACATGAGAAATTAATATTTCAAAGGAATAAATACTTGCCACAACAAAGAATGATGCATCCAAGTAACAAACCTTCATTGATTGGCAATTGCCAAATTAAGTCTAGGGACATGCAACTAAAGAGGTCAAGAAATAATCAACATTCAATGAGTAGACAACGTTGCACCAATAAGTTTGACATGTTGAACAATGAGATTGAATTCTACATCTGTCATAACTATGGACACAAATCTATTGACTATCATTTAAGGGAATATGAACCAGATTTGAAATCTCCTATTGAAAATGTCAAGTTTTGGAAGAAGAAGAAAAGTGACAAGTGTGGATTAGTGTTGTCCGCTCAAAGAAAAATGAACCCTTGGTATATAGACAGTGGATGCTCCAAACACATGATGGGAGACAAAGGCAAGTTTCTATATCTAAGNTTAAACATGTCAAGCCATGAAGGAAATTCAACCAATAAGGCCCCTCTATTCAATGGAACAAACTTTGCCTTCTGGAAAGTTAGAATGAGACATAATGTGGTTAGGTGCAAATATCTGGGATGTGGCAGATACTGGTTATGTAAAGCTAGTTGTGCTAGCTAATAAGGATGACAAACTAGAATTTAGCTTCAATGCTAAGGCTATGAATGCTATCTTTAGTGGGCTTGTAGAAGCAGAATTCGTAAAAGTTATGCACCTAGGAACTACCAAATAAATGTGGAACAAACTCATTGGCAGCTATGAGGGCAATGAGAAGGTAAAGGATGCAAAGATTCAAACCTACAGAATACAGTTTGAACAGCTGAAGATGAAGGAAGATGAAACTGTTGGAAAATACTTTATGAGAGTAGAAGAAATGGTAAATGAAATGAAGGCACTTGGTGAAACAATTCATGAACCTTCTTTAGTTCAGAAAATCTTGAGATCTCTCCCAGATAGGTTCAACCCGGAGGTCTCTGCTATAGAAGAACTTAATGATCTAAAAACCTTGGAGTTTGATCAACTATTAGGAACATTGACTGCATATGAAATGAGAATAGTTAAAGATAAACCTACCTCCGGAGAAGCATCATTTAAAGTAGACAAGAATGAGGATTCCGAGCCCGATGAAATTGAAGCAAAATTTGTGAAGAGACTGAAGAAGGGATCAAGCAAATACAAAGGTAAATTGCCTTTCAAATGTTTCAACTATAGTAAGATAGGTCGTTTTTCAAATAAATGTCCCCACAAAGGAAAGGATCAGACATGTGATGATGAGGAGAAGTACAAACACATAAACTTCTTTAAAGAGAAAAACTTTAAGAAGAAAAGTCTATGCATAAACAATGATGATGATCCTTCAGATGATGAAGAAAATGATTCCTCTATTGAAGATAAACTAAATGACTTCATACTTATGGACAAAGAGGATTATGATAATAAAAGCACATGGAGTGATGAAGAAGAAGTTATGGTTGACATGGAAGGAGAACTAATTCATGCACTGGAAGAGATTGACAGACTAAGAATCAAGAACATAAATGGAGAAGTTTCAAGCCTTGTATAATCAGAATATGTCAAGTATCAAAGCCTCAGAAGGATTGGCCACCATTCTGAATCAACAAAGGAATCCAAAGATGAAAACTGGCTTGGGGCATGAAGAGGGATCAAGCAGTGGTAAGTCAAGAAATGAAGAACCCATCAAGTTTGTCAAAAGTACAACATATGTCAAGTATCAAAGCCTCAGAAGGATTGGCCACCATTTTGAATAAGAAAAGGAATCCAAAGMTGAAAACTGGCTTGGGGTATGAAGAGGGATCAAGYAGTGGTAAGTCAGGAAATGAAGAACCCRTCAAGTTTGTCAAAAGTACAACCAATGACAATAACAATCCTGYAGAAACAAAGGAAGACAATCAGCCGCCCAGGTCAAGTAAGGTAAAAGATGCCAGATCTAAATCTATAGAACAAAGAAGTAATGTGCTCACTACTAAACAACATCATTAGCCTRGAAGAAATCRATTTGCTCAAAGAAGACAACCATTTTCTAGGTACAAAGAATTTTTCTATGGCTATTGTTTCTACTRTGCTAACTTTGGTCAGAAAACTGTAAATTGTTCCTTAAGAYTTTGACATGAGAAATTAAKATTTCAAAGGAATAAATACTTGCCACAACAAAGAATGATGCATCCAAGTAACAAACCTTCATTGATTGGCAATTGCCAAATTAAGTCTAGGGACATGCAACTAAAGAGGTCAAGAAATAATCAACATTCAATGAGTAGACAACGTTGCACCAATAAGTTTGACATGTTGAACAATGAGATTGAATTCTACATCTGTCATAACTATGGACACAAATCTATTGACTATCATTTAAGGGAATATGAACCAGATTTGAAATCTCCTATTGAAAATGTCAAGTTTTGGAAGAAGAAGAAAAGTGACAAGTGTGGATTAGTGTTGTCCGCTCAAAGAAAAATGAACCCTTGGTATATAGACAGTGGATGCTCCAAACACATGATGGGAGACAAAGGCAAGTTTCTATATCTAAGTGAAATAAAATCAGGAAACATAACCTTTGGAAATGATGCTCTCGAGAAAATAAAGGGCAAAGGGATGGTGAGCTTAAGTAATGGAAAAAGAAAAGCCCAAGATGTTCTACTTGTGTATGGGCTGAAACATAATCTGCTCAGTGTAATTCAAATGTGTAACAGAGGATGTGAAGTGTTGTTCATGTCCAAGGACTGTAAGATAAAGTCTATAAACTCAGAACAAGTGGTGGCCAAAGGCATAAGGATAGAAAATAATGTATATGTGCTGAAAGAAAATAGAGAAGAATGTCAGCTAAGCAAACATGATGAAAGCTAGTTATGGCATAGTAAACTTGGACATTTAAACTTTGACCACTTAATCAAACTCAAAAACCTCAAGGCAGTAAAAAATCTTCCGAGAATATCAAAGCCCCAAGATTCAATGTGTAAACCCTGTGAAGTAGGGAAGCAAAACAGGACACAGTTTAAGTCCAAGAGATTTACTTCAATAGAGAAACCACTCCAACTAGTTCATATGGATTTATGTGGACCATCAAGACAGAAAGGCACAGGGAAAGAAGACTACTTCATACTGATTATCGATGATTACTCCAAACTTATTTGGGTTGCCTTTCTCAAAGAAAAAGATGAAGCATTTGAGAAGTTTAAAATATTTAAGGCTTTAACAAAGACTCAAATAGGCAAGAGGTTAAAGGCAGTAAGATTAGATCGGGGAAGAGAGTTTATGTCAAGAGACTTCAAGGAATTCTACGATGAACATGGGATCAAGAGAGAATACACAATCCCAAGAACTCCACAACAAAATGGAGTTGTTGAGAGGCAAAA
>JZKD02S2418887.1:359-12293 GCA_000966675.3 Picea glauca | reverse complement strand
ATATGTGAGTCCATTGGAGAGAGCAGGACTGGGAGCACTTCAGGGAGGCGGTGAGAGATGAGTTGGGTATTCGAAGACTTTTGGCAACCTGTGGGTCGCTGAAGTTCTTCGACTGCCCATTGATACGGGTGCAAGAGTACCCGTTACAGTATCTGATTTCTATGTGGAGAACTGATCTGTAGTGCTTCATTGTGCAGGGGGAGCATTTGACATTCTCAACGACACAGGATGTCTATTTCTTGACGAGGCTCCCTTTTTGGAGAATGGACCTACCTGCTAATCCCTAGTTGCCAGCAGGTGTACACTTGGTAGACGTGACACAGAGGTATTGTTCGGGACCAAACATTATATCAGGTTCAGATGTCCATATCAAGGCGATGCATGATTTGTTGCACTAGTGTATCGTCGCGATGATTGTGAGGATCTATGGGTCCTTAGCGACTTAGTGGATCAATGGTGGTCAGCTGATGATTATGCAGAGAGTTTTGTATGGAGATTTCTTCACTTGGGGGTTGATGCTGCACACCAAGATGATGGGGCAGATTAACCGGTGTCGGACTGCGGACTCTGGTGAATTTGCCTTTGCATCAATCTTGGTGGTGCGGTTTTTGGAGAGGGTGCCCATGTTGCACCCTAGAGTGTTGATGCCAGCGACTAAGGCACGAGAGCCACGACTGATGCAGTGGGAATCATGTTTTGTATGACATGGAGGTGGGTAGTGTGGCCACTATTTCACGGCTACCTTGGCGTGTGTGTGGTGCTAGATTGCACAAATTATACTGTGGTTCCCATATGGTGGGATGGACTTTCGGCATGGTTCGGATATGGTGTTGCCTCCTGGGGAGGTTTGGGACCAATGAGGTATGTTGGTGTACTTTATGTTTTGTGATTTTGATAGTATAGCATATGTTTATATATGGATGGATGTTGATGCTATCATTTGTTTGTGTTTTTGCAGATGTGGGGCCATGAGGTCGAGAGGCAGAGTTGGTTGCAGAACTAGCTCGTTAGGGGCCAGTGAGACCGTCGCGGGTAGAGTCATGGGAGGGAGAGAGATGTCAAAGGGATGAGGCTGGTGCAAGGCCAGTCGATGAGGTGATAGCCAACCAAAAGCATAGATTTGATGATCCAGGTGCAGAGCCATCGCATGCGCCTCAGGGAGAGGCTGGTGGGGATTTAGAGGATTTCCGCTACCAGATAGAGATGGTATTACATGGCATGCCCAAGGGTATGTGGTCCCACATCCAGGACGAGAGAGTCCTGGAGAAGTGTGTGGGTGGCCTTGCAGAGTTGTGTAACCTTATCCGTAGAGCAGTTGTAGCAAGGGCAGCGATGATTGGATGACTTCCCCCCAGACGTGGAGGACCCCCATTTGGTGGGGCACCTCCTATAGATAGAGGACCTGGTGGTGGCGCTCTAGAGGCACCATGAGTGCTATGTTGTAATATTTTGGTATTTATATAGGTCTCCAAGCCCATTTTGTATATAGGTCAGTGTGACACCTATTTTGTACCCATAGGGGTGAGGGGGGCTCACTTGCCTACAAGTGACGTACATTTTGTACCATTTTTGTAAACATTGATCATTATATATAGATATGGATATGCATGGTTATGATCTCCGTAATGTTCACATGTGATGAGATTTTTTGGTATGTTTTTGTTGATGTCTAATTTATATGTTGTTTGATAGACGTTTGATGGTTTATGTATGTGTGATGGTGTCTTGATGTGATAAATGCCAATCTAACACTAGGTTAGCCATGTTATCTGCGATTTAATTGAATTTTCATGGAATATGTGTAAATGTAATTGAATCAAAAGTGCGAGATAAGAGTCTAACTTGCAGGTATTTGTGGAAAAGGAAAGGATCGCGAGCATGGTATACATTGTTGAGCTATAGGACGACAAGCTGGGAATATAATAAGAAGTTGAGGTGATGAATGTGGCGGTGACTGGCCTTGGCGAGGAGGCCAATGATGGAGGTGTATTCTGCTTGGTTGTTGGTTGCTAAGACCAAACATATGCCGCTGGAGTGGAGTAGTTCATGTGAGGGGGTATAGAGGGCCCAAGCGACTAAAGCGAGATTTTGTGTCCAACGGATAGCTCCATCATCATAACCAATGTGGTAGGCCGATGGAGGTGACATATGTCAATAAAACGAATGATAGATCAGACATGAGGCGTGGAGGGAACAAAAGAAGACTAAAAACTCTACAAATGTGTACAAAAGAAAAAGCCTAGTATAGAATGACTACTCTTAGGCGTAAAACCTCTTTAGGTATAACTCGTTGATGGGTTATTTGAGAGGATAGCCTTCTAGAGAGGCTAGGATGTATGTGCCTTTAGTGAGGTAGTGTTGGATGATGTAGGGTTCATGCCATAATGAATCGAATTTCCCATGACTGAGAGTATCGTGAGCGATATCGTAGGCTAGGACGAGATCTCCTTTGTTGAATGACCGAAGGTTGACATGGTGGTCAAAGGTGGATTTAGACCATTTTTTAGCTGCCTCATTGTTTTGTAATGATGATCGACGATCTTCATCCAATGATTCTATGTTCAGCAAGCACTGCTCCATTGGAGCAATGTCAGGTAATAGATCGATGGCGGTGTGCAACGTGGGAATTTCGCACTCGATGGGGAGGGTGGCTTCAATACCATGGATGAGATGAAATGGTGTAAAACTGGTGGTAATTTTGACTACCGTATGATAAGCCTGTAACATTGAAAACAACATATGATGCTAATTGGTTTTATGCTTGTTGACAGTGCGTTGCAACATGGTTTTGAGAACTTTGTTGACAACCTCGACCTGTTCGTTGGACTGAGGGTAGTATGGGGAGGAAAACTCATGGGAGAAGCCTAACCTTGAGGAGAGTTCAACGAAGATCTCATTCTCAAAGAGGTTACCATGGTCAGAGACTAACTGTAGTGGGACTCTGAAGCGGGTAATTACGTGGTTGAAGAAAAAACGCGTTGTTGTGTCAGCGGTGTTGTTGAAGGTAGGCATGGCTTCGGTCCATTTGGTAAAATAATCTACTTCCATGATGATGTACTTGTGTCCATTGCTATATGGAGGATTGAAAGTCATGAGGTCTATGCCCCATTTGCAGAAGGGGCCGACAGTGATGACTGGATGTATAAGAGCAGGTGGTGCTTGTGCTTTGTTTGCATAAAGCTGGTATTTGTCACATCACTTAACGACGTGGATGCAGTCATGAAACAATGTGGGCCAGAAGTATCTGGATCAAATGATTTTTTGGGTGGTGGACATCCTTGAGAGGTGGCCACCGCAAGTGCCGCTATGGAAATCAGTCAAGACTATGTCGACTTCGTCGATGGTCAAACTTCGACAGAGTATGGTGTCGAATCCACGATGATACAAAATGTCATTGATGAGGAGGTAGTGAGGGGCTTGGTGGCGAATGTTCTGATGATTGTCTCGTGAGAGATGGGTTCCAAACTTTTGTGTCCGAAGGTAAACAAGGAGGTCGCCATACCAGGAGTCATCCGAGGGGATGTAGAAGAGGTGTTCGTTGGGAAAATCTGTGTTGACGGGTGCATCGTTAGTGTTAGAGAGAAACATCATGATGATTTCAGTGAGAAAAAGTGCTTTCTTGATTTTGGGAGTTGAAAACTCGAGGTCATATTCATGAAGGATGACGATCCACCAGGAATATTTACCAGTAATTTGTCGTCGACTAAGCAAGTACTTCATGGGATTGGAATCTGCCACGACTTTGGTAGTGCGAAGCAAGATGTAATGACACAGTTTCTGGACTGCGAGGACAAATGCGAGGGAGAGTTTCTCTTCATGATTGTATTTCAGGGGTGGTCCTGAAAGGTTTTCACTAATGTAGTAAATAACATTCTCTTGGTCATCATCCCGTAGTTGGATGAGAACTTCTGCCACTGAGACGGCTAAGGCCGATAAGTAGAGGATGTATTCATGATCATAGTTGGGTAGACTAATCAAAGGGGCATTGGAGAGCACCGCTTTTAAATCATCAAAAGTGGTTTGGGCATGTTCATCCCATCAGAATGGGATATCATGATGTAGTAAGTGAAGGAAACCATGCACGTGAGTGGCGTATTCTGGGACAAAGCGTCGTAAAAAGTTGGCTTTGCCTTGTAGGCTCTGTAGTTGACGCAAATTCCTAGGTGGTGGAATTTCTGTGATAGCTTGGAATTCGAGGGAGTCCACTGTGATGCCGTGTTGGGAGACGATGAACCCAAGGAGGCATCTGACAGTGACAAAAAATACACACTTGAGGGGGTTCAAGAGAATATTGTATTATCAACATCGTTGAAAGACGACTCGTAAGTCATCTAGATGTTGCGTTCGTTTCTTGGATCGAGCAGTGAGGTCATCCAAGTAAGAGAGAATGATGCGAAAAAGATAATGGAAAATGTAAGTCATGGCCCGTCGAAATGTCGCACCTACTTTTTTGAGTCCAAAATGCATGACACGATAAGAAAAAGTGCCCCATGGGGTAGTGAATGCGGTCTTGCGCTGATCTGCTGGGTGGATTTGGATTTGATTGTAGCCAGAGAACCCATCCATGAAGGAAAAGTCATCGTCGCCAGCACAGTCATTGATAATTTGGTCGATGAAAGGTGTTTGGAAATTGTCTTTGGGACAAGCACGATTAAGATCACAAAAGTCAGTGCAGACGCGAATAATGCCTTGTTTTTTGTTAACGGGGATGGGGTTGGAGACCCATGACGTGCATGCGATGGGGTATATGACCCTGCAATGTGTAGTTTGTCAATCGGCTTTGATAGCCGCTGCTTTGGATGGGTACAATGGGCGTTTCTTTTGACGTACATGGATGATATCTAGTCATGTGTCGATGTGATGTTCAACGATAGAAGGATTGAGGCCGGGTATTTCTGTATATGACTAGGAAAAAATATCCCGGTATTCCTGAAAGAGAGATTTGTAAGCTATGAGTTCCTCAGGGAATCATGTGACGCCAATGGTGATTTATTCTATGATCCTTGGTTTGATGGAAATGTTAATTTTGACAGTGGGGGAAATATTGGCCATGTTGCCTTCTTCAAAAGCATTGGGGGCAAGGATAGGGTTGTTGAACTAGTCTATATGCCCTAATGGAATGAAATCCTTTGTTTCGATTGCGCATATGGAGGCTTGGCTAGGGGGGTTAAAGGCTTCGTGTGAGAGAAAGAGCACTCAGTGTTGGAGCGCATTCCAAGGGAAATCAGGGGTAGTGAGTTCCTCTAGGATATATTCATCGTAGTGGAAGATGTGAGAATATAGAACCTTGGTGATAGTTACCATGTGGTTGTCTTTAGGTGGGGAAGATGTAGAGGAGGTATCACAACTATAGTGCGATGGCGTATTGGACATAAACCAAATGTATAGACACTATGGGTTGTAAACTATGGTTGGGGGTAAGATTTCCTGAGGGAAATGAACCAGAGAATTGGGGGGATTTGGGGGAAATCCTCAGATAGTATATCCATGAACCATGGAGGGGTGGGAAGTGATTCAGGTTCAGGGGAGTTGATGTGGACGGTACCTTCAAAAGGAATAGGGGGAATCACTTGCATCATAGGAAGTGAGGTGGTTGGAGGATGTTGAATAAGGGCCATTTGACGACTCTTGTATTCAATGATCATAGGACACTGGTACGTGAAATGATCAAGCAAGTCACAAAGAGATCAAGGGCACATCATCCTTTCATTGAATAAGGTCGTGACATAATGGATGTCAGTGACGTGGGTACTTGATGACGTGGGTGGAGGAGGGTCTTGCTGAAAGTTTTGGCATAGTTTCATTAGTGTCTGCTGAAACTGAGGTAACGCAAAGAAATGATGAGTGTAGTGGCCATACTTTGAACAAATGGCACATGCAAATTTTGTTCACAACCCTTTACTACCTATAGTGGGGGACGCGGTGGTAGTACTAGGTGTGCTTGGTGAAACGATGAGCGGTGTGGTTGCTCGAGGGAGTTTAATCAAATTGTTTAACTTGGGGAGAGAGGGACATCTATTTGTGGGGTGTCCCTCTCTATTGCAGAGTGCACAAGGAGGTTGAACTCTAGGAGGAAGTGGAGCAGAGGGCTCTTTCTTCTTTCGTCTACCCCCAGCTGTTGTCATGGTTCTGACAAGTGGGGATGAAGGAGGTGTGGTCAGAGTTAGTACTGGAATCTGCATCGAGATTCCCTCTGTTTGGGGAGGGAGGGATGGTGTAGGAACCATCCCGGGTGGATGGAGATACCATACTGGAATGGCAAGAACCATGTTGGGAAGGGTAAGCGTTGTGGCTACCTGGAAAGCTTGTACTCCCAGTGGGGGATAGAAGAAGGGAATTTGAGTAATGTATTGGGGGATTGTCTCCCAAACTGGGATTTGACCCTAGGGGAGAGTGAAATCAGGGATAAGTGGTGTCATAGGGTTCTCAGGGGATTCCTGAGTTAGCATTTCTTCTACTAGTGGGTTGTTAGGGAGTGGAGAAGCCTCGATGGGAGGAATGGTATCTCTAGTTTCAGTTCCATTGGAAGATATGACACACACTTGTGTTGAGGGATGTATGAGAGGTGGTGCTACATGGTATGCCCCCAGCAAGGATGGGTCTTTGAAAATTCCTAGGCCATATCCATGAGTAGGTAGGTGTCGGAACTAGTGCGGACAAGAGGTAGGATGTTATCGACATTGGAGGAGTGGTTAGGCTTGTAATGTGAAACTTGGTCGATGGTGATGATGTTCCGATTGTGGGGGAACCTCATCGTTCGAAACACAGAAGAGGCCATGACCTTCACATCATACATGTAGTTATGCCCAAACAAGATGTTGTAATCAAGCAAGGCGTAGATAACCTCAATGTCAATAAGGATGGTTTTTCTCCCGAGTTCAGCGAGGACATTTTGAAAGAGCCCTTCAAGAGAGGATGGTCATCCATCGTGAGCCCTTCAAGAGAGGATGGTCATCCATCGTAAGCTCTTAAAGTGATGGCAGATGGTATTAGCTCAGGAGAGACAAGTTTCTTCCATACAAGTTTGGACATGATTCATGTGGATGCACCTTCATCGATGAACCGTAATGTTCTAGATTTTAACTGGTTTCTGGAAATCTACCAAAGTAGGGAGGTGAGGTTCCCCACAATCTAGATCAAATGTGATGAGTCTAGTATCAGTAGGGTAGACTKCCCCCAAGGTGGAAAGCAAGGATATCYGTTGAGTGAGACARGTTTGGAGGACCTCCAATACTGACATGGCTACAGGAGACTACACCAAGTCATTGACCAKACTATAATTATGTGCTGCCCTWGCTTGGGGGTTGTTGACATTYCGTCSTAATGGGATGCGAKGAATGAAAATGGGGGGTTCAATGTTAGGGCATGGAATCATCAATGGTTGTYYGGATGTAGTTGGAGCTACTTTCGAAGTGGTGGGATTAGATTCAACAKGCGYGTTGTATTGATGACTGCACRTTTGTAGAAGAATTTATTCTTCACTAGTAAGGAGGATATTGTGATCCGTCGAATTTCCAGGGAGTTGATAYTGTCCCATTTTTGGTGGGGCAGGATGTATCTCYTGCTGGGTATTCATCACGCCTTGGTGTGGAATAGGGTTTTTCAACATAGCCGGGGGTGGTTGTTGCAAATACTKTTGTGGGGCCTGCTGARGGCCAGGTGACGCTGGAGGACGTGGCCCATTCATGGAATATTTCATCTGTTTGAAGTCGGAAATTTGGGGGCAATGGTGAGTATAATGACCATGCTCACYRCAAAGAGCACAAGGGAAKTTCRTCCGGAGGTTGYTKTTTTTTTYCTYCCATTGGCGTTTTTTGTTATTTCCCCYTTGGGGGTTCTGGTTACCTTGGTTYTGGTTKCCCCCAATAGGTTGGTTTTGTTGGGGGTTATTTCCCCCTAGTCCTGGGTTATTATTGCTTCGTATTTTTCCTTTCTTTTTAGCATTATTCRACTGATGGGMWGGATTTTCCGTATTCAGTTGCTCAAAATTTTGAAATTGCTGAATGGGAGAGGGATGAAAAAAGTTAACCCCGRTGTGTGGTTATCCTTGTGGAGGAGAAATTGGTTGCAGAGGACCAGGAAATGGAAAATACAGATTATTTTGTGGCAACRATCCATAGAGTGCCTAGGAAGGCRTAGTGCTTTCAMTAGTGCCTRGATTATAGKCTAAGGTAGAAGGGGTACCTAAACTTGGTTGAGAGGCTAAGCRCATAATGGGTGTTGGCGAGGGTCCACTTATGGGTGGAGGGGGGRCCACAGGGTATGGATATTGGTAAGGGGGAGGAGGGTAGTAAGATGGTCCCCCATAYGTTGGCGGGTATTGGGGTGTACCATAYATGGGTTGTGGTTGGATGCACGGATTGTGGTGTGTTGTGGTACCAATCAATCCATCTGCCRAATGAGACATCCYAGGTTTKTCCTGGATGAATGGTACGGGTCTGGGGGCGTCAGGTAGTACTGTGTACAAATATCCTGATTGAGCATAACTGAKKTCATACTGTTTAGCCTTGCTGATGGATTCTTCTTCAGTTTGGAAAAAGGTGGAGGCCACATATTTGGMAAGGATAGAGACGAGTGATCTGACAAACCAATTGAGGCATTKTTCTTTGGTGGTTTCTTCTTTGCATAAACTATGACGTCGATGCCATTCATAAATGTGGTCGGTGATATGTATGGTTGAGGATTGTTTACACTCAGAGAGYAGTTCTAGACCATTGTCATGAYRAACTGGTAGTTGAAAGAAGGCCAAAAATGTTTTGGCCAATGATTCAAAAGTCACATGGGACCCTGATTTTTCGTCCACATACCACTTGGTTGATGGACSTCTAAGTGTGCGCTAAAATAACCTTAATYRGATGGAGTTGTCCATGATGCTACTTGAAGAGCACCATAAGTGGAAGGTCATGATATGGTTGGTGGTATCTTCTCCCTCYTTTCCTTCAAACTTGGGAATGTCTGAAGGTAGTTTGGTCAGCATAGYGGGCCATGTGGGGTCRTGCAATATAGGGTCATTYGTGAGATTATTCAAATMAAGTATGTCRAGGGAGGCCAAATATGGCATGTGGAGTGGTGGTSGAGGATTAGTTCTAKCCATGGTGTGAGTAGGTAGTGGACCTGACCCTTGAGGGGGGTTTGGTGGGGGTGTACTTMTCCCTTAGGAAGAAGTGTACCSTYTGCCTCCTTGTGAAGGAGAGACARTGGGTGGATGACCTTGGGAAGTGGACCCAAGTAAAKTGGAACCAAGTAAAGTTGATACCAAGATATTATCACTMACAAGGGTGTGAGAGGGTTGAGTCAGTGAGTTGGTGAGACTAGGAACTCTACCTAGGAGAGGAGGGAGATTTTGCAAGTGTCTAGAACGCCRAGGATTCTGTGGGTCCCCTATGATGTTCGAWTAGAAAAGTGAATGTGTGAAAATGGTGATGAGAGMAATAAATGAACAAGAGACTTGTATAATTTTGGACCTTCACAATATTTCTCACAATYGCATGTAATCACAAGAGCRTCATAMATAAATAAATTGAAAAGGAAGCATACATGTGGGTAGGTGGATTTTGTCYGCATGGGAGAACAAAGAAGATAAATGCTACTRTCCTAAAAATATGTAACATCCTTCCTCTCAAATAGCACTGGACCTTCCAATAGCTCTCAATAGTGGGTCTGAAGCCACCAGAAGAGGAACTAGTGAAGGATGAAACAATCAGTTATAATGAGGGGTAGAGGGTGCATATCCCAAAAGAGCTGGCAATATTTCCCAATAGCCACACAAAATCTGATCAACGTGCAATTGCAGCCCACAATTGCCACCTGGGTAGATGTCCTAAAATTTGGCCATTAGGTACCTCGACCAAAGTGAAACATTTATATTTCCAGCCTCAGAAATGGGTCACGGGATGGATCCCTTCCAAGAGGTGGGTGCCTCAAGGGGGGACGCACAGAACAACCGTACCTCGGCCTTCGACCCTTCACAGGTATCTCCCTGCCTTATGGTGTTAAGAACACTTGACTTGGATGATTTTAAAGTTCCCTATATGTCAACTTCTAATGTTTAAATATGTGAGAACCAGATACTAGGGGGTTATTTGGATGCCTACCCCTGAGATCCTACCTAGACTAAAATATTTTTTTGGCACCTCCTGTGGAGGAAAACTTAGTGAGTTTTTAGAATTTTTTTTAGATGTGGTTGGTTGAGAGATTGGGGGTGTGAACCAATCTCGTTTGAGTTAAGTGGGTGTGGATAACTTCTTCAAGAAGTAGTGGGACGTTTCAGAATCCCTTTGGAGGAGACCTACTTCAACCTCCACAACTCGAGATGAAATTATGTGAGTGAGGAGTGACTTTGTGTGTGAGCAAGTGATAAAATGTGCCAAATTTTTAATAAGTTAGGTGTCACCTTGCAACATGTGTATTTCCTTTGGTCCTTACTGTTAGCACTTAAACTTGGCTTGTTCTCTTGGATTGTGGTTCTGGTCTAGATCTGTGATTTTGTTCGTATTCTCCCCCCTTTTAGCAGACTCGATCATACTTTTCTCTTCCCAGCATATATTTTCTTTTTCTATTTTCCTTTAGTCAACTGGTTTCCTTGTCCAAATGTGCCTGAGAGAAATTAGCCCCGATATTCTCTGTTCTCATAGAGGCCGATGGCTTCTCTTTTTACATCCATCACTGAAGATCCACCTTCCCAAGCCTAAGTCTGGTTAGCCATCCCCATTTCCACTGTCTGCAGCATCGAGAGCGGTCAAATAGAGAAGAAAGTCAAGCAAGCGAGCGAACGGAGATCACTTTTCAACGACAAGGATCCATTAGCGGGGAAGATTTGCGGTCATCGGGAAATTCAGGGATGCGAAGTGGCTCAAGTTTTAACGCCAAGGCAGAGGCCTAAGACCAGCAGTAAAGTGAGAATTAATCTAGGCCTTCCACCCCATGGAGGCAGGTGGCAGCCGATTGTGCGATCCCAGGAGTCAGCATTTTGAGGTTTCCATTAGCAAGCGCACCACAACCTTGCGTCCCAAAGTGCGAAGCCTCGGAAGCCTGGCCTATGTTCATAACCCATGGTCATATGGAAAGGAGTGGGCTAGTGAAGGCGGGGTGTGCATGGTCATGATGGACCCATGGTGAAACAATAGCGATGCCAATCTAGGTCGTTCAAGCAATGGACACGTGGCACAGATCTGAGATTTCGTAGTGTTAGCCACCGGGACAGCAGAGAAGAGATGCATCAGGGATCCCATATACGAGAGGTTCCAACATAATCAGGACCATTGACCGAGAAAAGGTCTAAGCCGTTAGATATGATGTGTCAAATTTCGTCTACTGTGAGTCTAAGGAACAGGGGGCTGACTCCTTCCCCATCACCGATATGTGAAATTCACAAAGCGCCTTGGATGTCGGGCACGGTCACAACCTCAAGGTTGTATGAAATAGGATCCAAGCATATGAGGGCTAGGGTTGTTTAGTGGCGAATAGATCATGGCTGTCCATACTGGATTAAACATGATCGCTGATCTCAACCACAATTTCGTGATTTCAGGCATCCCGATATCAAGTCAGGGGAGGTGAAAATCCCTGAAAGGAAAAGTACCGAGACACATTTGAAGATAGGCGCAGGGTCATGGCCCTGGGTTATATTGTGAATAAGCCAAAAGGAAAGGAGGATATCCTCCAAGCCTTGGAGAGTTGGCGCGTGGTCATCCCCTAAACATGAAGCCTCGACCATCCACCATGAATGAATGCAGTTAATGAATTTCAAGCAGTTTGTTGAAACCTCAGCTCAATCCATAAATGGAAGGCGTGGGGGTCTGGAGTAATCATCCCATGGTACCCCGATGGACAGGTTCCCTGCGAAAGCCATGCCGTCTAAACCAGTGTCAGACAAGAAGCTACTTGCATAGTATGCAAGAAGATCATGCACACGTAAAACCTTAAATGAAGTAG
>JZKD02S2418865.1:0-20391 GCA_000966675.3 Picea glauca | reverse complement strand
TGTGTTTAAATGCATTTGTTTATAATTTCCTGTATAAAGGTAAACTAAGAGTGATTGGAAACCTCGGTAGTGAAAGGGTACACTACAAATTGGTATCAGAGCAATTGGTACACTACAGATGACATCCATATGGTTGTGATCCTACTGGCTTCTTTGATTTGGTGGGATCATCCTCATCCTTTTAACCACTTCACCTTCTCCTATATAATGATGGGCTTCTCATGGAAAAGGTGAAGCAATATTGAGCAAAGAATTTATGAAAGAATAGGCTGAAGACCGAGTGAAGGATATTGTTGCAACTGATGCTTGAGGTCTCCATTTGTCCATCAAGATTTTGTGGACCATCTTTAGACAAATTCAGAGCAAGTGTATGTGTGTGTTGGAACAAACGACCACTAAAAGGGAACTTGCAACATCAAGGAAATTTGGTTGTATCTTCCACTTTTACTTAATATAATACGATGGCATGTTTCATTCCCATAAAATCATTATCATTTTATTACATGACTCCTTGATCACATGTTCAGGTTTTCATTGAATCTATTATTGTTTCTTTCACTTTGGTTGGTTTGTGTCATAGCAAATATGATTTCACAAGAGCACCGGAGTGAAGAAGGGACAACAAAGATATAAGGAAGAAATATCTAAAGGTATGTCATTCATTCCTTCTTTGGTAATAAATTCAATGATTGTAACTTAGGGAAAGCGTCATTTCCTATCTTGTTTTGTTCTAGATCTAGTTGGATCTAGGGAGATTAGTTTATGTCCGCATTCACAGATTTATCCAATAAAAAAATTGGTGACTTCACTAGGGATATGAATTGTCTGTGGTTTTTTGTTGGCCATTTTCTTTTATCCTACCTTTCTTCACTTTATTTAAGTCTCTGAGTATGTGGGGCATCCATCTAGACCCTCTGGATTTGAAAATTCACTTACACCTCTTGTCCTCTTTCCAAATTTTTTTGGTTTACAGACACTTTCGCACTGTACCCATTCACAACCTCCAAAAAATTTTGATTTCCACACCCTAACTATTTGTTTTAGTGCATACTTTCTGTGACCTACCCACAGCTAGCCTACGAAAACCTTTGATTTCCACACTATAATCTACTACTAGGTTGCGACGACGTCTATAATTTTTTTTGGTTTGGGTCTTGTCATCTTTTGATGCCCAATTTTTATTTATCCAGCTGGGAAGAACTTTAAATGCTAGTATTTCACTGATTTTTGAGTTTGAAACTTGTTGTCGATTGGTTTTCGGAGAACAAACTCCTTTCTTAGTCATTTTTCCAGTTTTACCTTTTGATTTTTATCAACAAGGATATAATCTCTGATTTTTCATCTGAGTTCTTGATTGATTAAAAGTATTTTGATTAGATTTAAAGTTTTGTATTGTATAATCATTTTCTGTATTGCTTGATGATTGGAAAGTCATTTTTCATTTTCATTTGGTGAAACAATTTCTTGACATTTTTACTTTTATCTTCATTGAAAGTTTGATTTGGGTGTTTGTCGAGTGTATATATTTTATTTGATTACTTGTCCTTTCTTAGTTATACCCTTAATTTGGTTTTAGAAAGGAGGAATTTCAAGTTACTTATTCTTTTAAGTAATCATACATAAGAAAGTTTTTGCATTCAAAAGAAGAGAAAATTGAGAAATATCATTGTTTATGGTTGTTTGCGATTGTGTTCATTCAAGAAAAAGAAAGTACATTTCGTAGCTTACATCATTCTGGAAAAATACCTTCTCCCTGTTGTAGATAGATTTCATTGAACAAAAGATTGCATCATTCATTTCTATTTTCATATTGTTGGGTCAAGGTATTACACAACATTGGTTTCATTCCCATCTCCCTCTTGAGTAAATAGCATCCTCTAAAAAACATTGTGAAATATAAAATTCAATTAGTAACTTTTATTTTCTAGGGATCTTTTACACCAACATTAGCTAGGCTAGAGCTTTGGAATAGGCTGTCAGACACTTTCCAAAGCACAAAACACACAATAGCATCTTGTGATAGGGAGTGCTCAAATCCATTTGCAAAATTTTGTCCTGGGAATCCCTTCTCACACAAGGGTCAAACCTGAGGTCGCATTGAGATTGGAAGAGTTACTCACCCTTCTTTGTTGGTCTCGGTGTAGAGATTGCGCGTATTATGGGGGTCTCTTGAATGGTATACCCACAATGATGAATGGAAGCCTTTCAAGTTGATTTCAAGCTAGATACCCTTCTTTTGCATGTCGATTGGACTGTCGACTATTTCCCCAAGCATCATTGTTGTTCTTGGTAGCCTTAGTTGTTTATCTTCTTAGGGTCTTACATGAGGTGACTATGGAGAGGCAAGTCTTCACGGTACCTAGAATTGACGTTGGCAAAACTCACTCGGGCTCCTTGTAGGTTATACCCATGATTATGTGTGGGAGCTTGCACAAGGGTGTAAGTCCATTAAGAAGGTCGTCAACGTAACTTTTCCACATGCTCTATCCTAGAACCTTCTTGTCTTGACTTCGCGACATTGGATTTTATCACCAACTAGTGACTTCAAAATAAGAAGGTTTTGTTTGCTTGGTTTGCTTCGTATATTTTATTAGCGAGTGTTGTTTGTTTCTATAGTTGGCCGTAGATTTTTTCAGTAAAATATTTGTTTCAGCCAACATTGATCCTCCACGTTGTTCACATAGGATGCAAGGACTACCCATGAAAGATCCAGAAGGTTCTCAACCCTTGCCTACTAATCCACCGGAGGGCTCTCCTCAACAGAGTGAGGTCCAAGACAAAATACCTTCACAAGAGGAAAGAACTGACTCTTTAGCCAATTTCCAAATTGTTTCCGATTCTCTAGATGCTTTCCAAATACCTCCTAGATATGAAAGACATATTCTCTAGCTGAATTCATCCAAATAACTTGTTGTTGACACCTATGGAATACCAACCGAACCTCTTACCAGCCCGGAAAATGAGGATCCCTTTTGGACCATTGACATATTTCAAACCCCGCCTACAATTCGAGACCTTTACAGCTTGGGGGTAGGTGCTGATATACCTGTCGTCTCTGAACTGCCCGAAATGTTTGCTACCTACACGATACCTATAGATCACTTTGCTAGTACAATTTTCTATCCCTTATTTGGTTCAAAAACACATTCAATTGGTCATAGCTCGACCATTCCTCTCCAGATGGCCCATTCCACAATGGTCCCACACACTACGACTATTCCCACTGGGAATACGGTGGCTAGCCAAGCTCCCATTGGCACACCACTTTCGTCTAGACCCATCCCATTGCTTCCTCTTGGGTATAATGCTTTGAATACCTATATCCCTATTCCTACCCAGTTTCCATCCAGAGCTTCTTTAGTTTTTACTCCTCCTTAGTACAATGTTGCTTCCAGTTTCATTCTGACACCTTCCCAGGTCCCCTCTGGAGGGTCATATCCGCCTTTTATGGGAGGATTTGGCCCAAGTGCCTCCAATCCATTTGGAGTCTCTACTCCAATCCAATTGGAGAGAAATTTAACCCTGGGGGCAAAACTCAATTTGGAGTTCAAACACAAATTGGAACACAACCCCCACTTGGAGGAAAACCCCCTCTTGGAGGTTAAACCCCACCCTATGGAAAAAACATACCAGGATCACTAGCCCAGTATTGGAACCTTCTCATCCAGGGAAATCTGCAATCATCTAGGGGGAAATAGCCTCAAGTTAGCTCTTTCATACCCCCTAGTTCGGGCCAGTCATACCTCCATTCTTCCAATCCCATTTGGGGTTCGAACGTTCATTTTGGTGTCCCTTTCCAAGGGAACATCCCTAATCAGTAAAACCCTATGGGATACATGCCTCCACACTCATGTCTAAATCTGTTAGGACCTTCACCTCACATAGAAATTGCTTATGGTCCTCTTGGTATACCGATGGGACTTCCTCCCCAAAGTCACCAATACCCTCACGTGAATAGAGAGTTTCCATTTTTCAGCCACTTTGGATATACCCAACTTGTCTAGGATCTTGAATGACCCTATCCTGCATTCTCCCCATTGGCACGTTATACCGTCCAAGTTACCATCCGACATTCCCAAATTTGATGGTAAACGGGGAGAAGATCCAAACAACCATGTCATGACTTTCCACCTTTGGTGTTCGTCCAACTGTTTGATGGATGACTCCATCCGGTTATGACTCTTCCAACGAACTCTTACGGGTTCGTCTGCAAAGTGGTATATAGAATTACCATGAGGCTTCTCCATTGACTTTAATACCCTAGCCATGGATTTCCTCACACATTACCAACTGCCAATCTGCTATGAAACAAGAACTGAGATTTTGAGTTTCTTCAAACAAAATTTGGCCACTCATATTTCCGATCACATCCATGAGTGGAGAAGAAGACGATGTTTGATCAAACTCGACCTTCCCGATCAGTTATTGGAAGAATGGTTCATGAAATCATTCGCGAATAAAATATCTCGTGACATTTCCATGGGTGAAGTTGTCACAGAAGAGGAGGTGATCAGTCGTGCTCAGTACCTATATCTTGTTTATTCACAAATGAGCACTCTTTATGACTTTCTCCTTGATGCTCCTCGTCCTTCTACCACCACTACCTAAACTACCCATGTTGCTTCTCATGCGGCTGATGGTGTGATTGGCACCTTCCATACTCAAACTGAATCTATGCAAGCCTCTCACCCCAATCCCAAATCCATTACTTCTAATGTTCAAAATGCTCTGACTCCTACTCCTTCCACCGACAAAACGTTTGAGGTTAACTTTGTTCAATCTACCCCTGATGGCAAAAATAAATCTAAAAAAGGAAAGGGTAAGAATAAGGAGGATAGAAATAATCCACATTCTAAGAAAGCCAAAATGAAACCTGTCGATGATAAGGATAAGCGTAAACCCCGATAGCCTTTCCTTATCTGTGGTGATGATCGCTACACGAAATATTTTCCAAGAAGTGATGAGGTCACTAAGTTCCTTCAAGGGACCACGAAGCCTCCCACACCTTTTGTTTTGTCCCAAAATTTCCCTTCTCAATAGCATCCCCAATTGGTAATTCACGTCCAACCCTCTTCTTCCACCACTTCCTATGTCCTTATGTGTACTAGTGATTCAAAAAAGAATGATGTTACACTTACTACTCAGGCCAAAGATTACTCTTCCTCAAAGGAGAAAGTTGATGATATACCACCTTCATTGGTTCAACCGCCTCCCTCAACTTCACCTCCAAATGGTTCTCTTCATCTCAAACAACCGAGCCCCGATACAGTTCTTCGCCCCCCTCCAAAGGGCATTGTTCGAAATTTTTTCTTTAATCCTCATGTGTGTGGTGCTCAGAACTACAATATTGTGGAAGATATTGTGCAAGAACCCTCCATGATGTCATCTCTCGAAGTCCTCCAAAGTTTTCCTGCTCAATGGAAGAAACTGTTAAAGGATATTGGTGGAATTGATCCTACAGACACAAATTTGATAATTTTTGACCTGGAAGATCACATTCCAAGGTTACCCCCTCAACTAGCGTTTCAGATACAATTTTTTGTTGAGAACAAGAACATTTGTAGAACTGTTATTGATGAGGGTGCCTCGACGTGCGTAATGTATGTTGCCTGTTGGAAATCCATTGGCTCTCCTCCCCTAACTGAATCACACAACACACTTAATGCCTTCAATGGCTCCGCCTTTAAACCCTTTGTCGCCTCAATCAACATGATTTCCACCTCTGTTCACGAAACCCCCGTGTATCGCGACCCATGGATAGTACCTGACCCTGGTTATTATATTCTCTATGGCGAGAAAATGCCTTTAAGTTTGGCTGAGTTGACTTATCAAGCCATTCAATCGACAAATTCCTCTACCCCCTCTCTTGGTGATTCATCTCCCAATCGGTTTCACGTCATTTTTCCTATCGACGAGATGATTATGTTTGTTGTGTTTATGGAAGATACCCCTTGGGATGGTGGACATCATCATTCCATTCTCTTCCTGGAACAACACACCATAGAGAGTTACCAAATTTTTTTGACTTCGTCAAACATTGTTTTCATTTCCTCTATTCTTGAGTCAACACACGATGTGCTTTATGAAGGGAACATAAGTAATATTTCACTCACTGTTCCTCTTCACATATCCATTAAACCTGGAGATGTTGAAAATGTTCACATAAGAGTTGCTTGTTCCCATGATGAAGTCGTCACTTATAAAGCTAATTTTAAATAATTATGTGACGTTTTTTCTTGGAGCTACGAAGAGATGTTGGGTATTGAACCCACTGTCATTGTAAATTAAATTAATACCTATCCGAACGCTAAATTTGTTCGTCATAGAATTTTCCCAGGCCACCCCCACAAAGCCGCCGCTATCAAACTTGAAGTTGAAAAACTTCTCAAGGCTGGCTTTATCTATCCTGTGGATTTAACCGATTGGGAATCCAATCTAATTCTAGTCAATAAAAAACAAGGCATGATCCGTGCATGCATCGATTATAGGGATATTAATAAAGCTTGTCCCAAGGACAACTTTCCAACCCCCTTGGTAGACCATATTGTCGATGATTGCGTCGGGAGTGAGATCTTCTCATTAATGGACGATTTCTCCGACTATAATCAGATTAACATTTTACTCGTGGATCAACACAAAACTGCTTTCATTTGTCCTTGGGGTACATTCTCCTACCGGAAACTACCTTTCGGTTTGAAGAACGCTGGTGAGAATTTTCAACGTGCCATGTCTTATTCTTTTCACAATATCAAGCACATCGTACAACCATATCTCGATGATCTACTGACCTATTCCATGCGCCGCCAAGATCACCTGGCCCATCTTTGAGCCATTTTCCTTCATTTTCGTTATTATCGTATACATTTAAACCCACACAAATGTGTTTTTTGTGTGGAGTCCGACCAAATTTTGGGTTTTATTGTGTCATTTCATGGAATTAGGGTGGATCCTTTGAAGGTTGAGGCCATCCTTAATCTACCTCCTCCTTATACTTTACGCCAGCTCCAAAGTTTGCAAGGGAAGGAAAACTTTTTGTGTTGATTTATTCCCAACTACATTGAGTTAGCACTAGGATTTAATTGATTGTTGAAGAAGGGTTACGAATTCGTATGGGACGAGACTGTCAACAAATCCTTCGAAGCATTGAAACTTTCCCTAACATGAACACCACTACTTTTCCCACCATATTATAGTCGARACTATTTCCTCTACCTCATCGCTTCGGACTCTACCATTGYCATGGTTTTAGTCAAAGAGGATGATTTGCAAKAYGAACATGTAATTTATTATTTGAKTCAGAGTCTCACAACTACCGAGGCCAAATACCTACAGGTGGAAAAAATTGCCTTGGCAGTTATTCAAGMTGTCCAACATTTTTGTCACTATATCCTATTACGCAAGACCACTCTCATTTTCGATTGCAACCCTATGCAACATATCCTTACAYGCCAATTTATAGGGGGAAAATACTCCAAATGGATAGTGATTCTCCAGGAGTTCGACTTAGAGTTTGAACGTGCTAAGTCTAAGAAATATTTGGTATTTTCTGAATTGATATGTGACCTTCCCTCTGCTGAGACAAAAAATATGGCAATGGATTCCTTACCTGATGAATCCCTTTTTCTAATCAGTTCTGATGACGCTTAGTATAGATATATTATCATTTATCTCTAGACTCAAACTTTCCAGCCCTACCTCTCTAGTACAGACCATCGTCACATACGGTATCAAGCCCATCAATACATCATTCTCAGTGACACTCTTTATCACCATGGTGTTGACTCTATTTTCTAATGCTATCTCACCTTCAATGAGGCTGAGAAAGCTTTGAATGACTGCCACTCTGGAGCATGTGGTGGTCATTTGTCTAGTTATGGCACTGCCCAAAAGATCTTACGAGCAAGGTACTTCTGGCCTTCTTTGTTTAAAGACTGTATAATTGTTGTCCAGAAGTTTCATGCTTGTCAAATGTACAATAACAATATAAGATCTCATACCACTCCTTTACACCCTGTAGTTTCTGTTGGACCTTTCCCAAAATGGGGCATTGATTTCATGACATGTAACCCTCACTCGGCTAGGGGGCATGGATACATCATCGTAGCCATGGATTATTTCATGAAATGGACCAAGGTGATGCCTACATTCTATAATACCAGAAAAATTTCAGCCCTATTCATATTCAATCATATCATCACACGATTTGGAATCCTGCAAGCTATCATCATTGATCATGGTAGCCATTTTCAAAATTTCATGATGTCCAAGCTTACCGAAAAGTTGGGTATTCGGCATGAAAACTGAACCCCCTACTATCCACAGACCAATGGCCAAGTTGAAGTGATAAACAAAGTTCTTATCACCATGCTTCGTCGGATACTAGAAATTCACAAGAAAAGTTAGCACACGATGTTGTTTTCAGCATTATGGGCCTATGGGACATCCATGAAGTCTGCCACAGGATTTACGCCTTTTCAGTTGGTGTATGGTATCGAATTTGTCCTGTCGATTGAATGTGAGATCCCATCTTTGAAGCTAGCCGTTGAACTTCTCCCAAACACCTCTACCGAGGAAGAACGTCTATTGTATCTGATGCATTCAGACGAAACCCGTTGTGATGCCACCCTGATTATTGAAACCTAGAAGAAACACATAAAATCCCAATACAACAAGCATGTCAAGCCACGTGTTTTCTCTGAAGGTGATCTAGTTCTCCTCTATGAACAAGATCGTGATTTACTAGGGGCTGGAAAATTTAATGCTATGTGGCCCGACCCTTATATCGTTAAACGAGTGTTGGAGAAGGGATCCTATGAGTTAGTATATTATGATGGAATTCCTTTGAATGAATATGGAAATAGGCTTTACTTGAAGAAGTAGTATGCTTAGGTTATCTTTGCATGAGTGTTTGTATTTTTACTGTATCATATTTTTGTGTTCTTTTTTGTTATTTGGTTTCGACCTCATCTACTTACCTTGCATTGTTCTTGGTTTCCAGATGTCGATGTATTCACTACCCTACATTGGCTTCATCAATGGTGCTAGTCATAGTACTCAGAACTTAGCATCCACTTCTTGGGAAATCTATGCACCTACGAGCAAGTTAATCAATCTACACAGTGTTTTCCTTGGTCGTGCAACTAACAATATCGTGGAATATAGTGCAATCATCGAATTGTTGACCAACACTATTTCACTTGGAATCCGTCACCTGATTGTATGGCTTGATTCACTATTAGTGGTACTACAACTAAGTAATGTCTATGCTATATGAAGTCCTACTTTGTTACGGGTATATCTACGAATTCTCCTCTTGGAACATTATTTCGATTACATTTAATATCAACATATTCCTAGATGTCTAAATACATTAACATATGCATTAGCTAATTATGTGTTAGACAGACAGTTGAGACACATGTAAATACATCGACAATTCACATTAAAGAAATTAAGATGGTAGAAGCCTCATGTATATATATAACAATAAAAGTGTTTTACAAAAAGTGTTTTCTGTCTGAAGACCAAAATATCAAAATATGAAACTCATGGCTTCTAAAAAATGGCATCAAGGACGCTTCTCACGATAGCACACTACTGCCCATGCTACCCTACGAATTAGTTGACTAAGTTAACCAAATACACCTACAGTATGGCATTGATAGTGTCTCGGAATTTCACCATTGGAGATGCTCGGGATATCTGCAGTCAATCCCTCTAAGTTCTGCTCGATTGCCTCATAGTCTTCAACATCCCATCCTGCTACCACAACTGATTTCCCTCATCTCTGAATAAGGGGATGTAATCGGAGGCTAGTGTGGCCCTACATCTATATTGTCAAAAGATTTTGATTGGTCATCTGATTGAAAGCATAAAAAACATCTTATATTTTAAAATTTACAAAAACATCATAAAAACAAAATGTTTTTCTTACCTATGTCTCCCCACTGAAATCCCTACGGTAGAACCAAGTCGAAGTTGCCTCTGAAATCCAACCTGACATATGCATAATCGTTCACCATTAGGATTTGAGGCCTCAACTAGTCAAAGAATGCATCGTTGTATTTGATGATGGGGCTCGCTACATGTCGAGCCATGAGGTCACACCACCTCTTCATCCTTGGGTCTCGTGGGGCTAGTATGTCCCACTCTACCTGTAAATGTAAATGGGGGACCCTATCTAAAACGAAAGACACCAAAATAGATCCATACCCAAAAAAATTTAGGTCCCCCTTCTTACATTTTGTTAGTTGTGTATTCATGTTGTGAAGGACTTTGTCGCTCCAGTTGAACACCCTAGGTTCCATGCACTCCAAGACATATTGAAAATAGATTTGGAGAGCCATGTGAGGAGATTCACTCCCCGCCATATGTGCAATGGTAAAAATAATAATCCATAGGGGTAAATCCCGCACACCCCTGATGGAAAATTTTCCCTTACATCTCTCTGCCCTAGGATCACAATATCGACGAAGATACTTGCTCATTGGTAGACCACCACCCCTTCCTCCTATCAAAGTCACATGAGACCCATGATGAGATAACCCTGTCAAGAAATAGATATATTTGATATATAAGGATAGTACGTGGGAACCCACATGAAACACCTGCTGTTTCGCATCCCACATGTGGACCAGATACTCCAGTAGCCTCAGTTGGGCCCTCATGCCTTGAATTTTAAATAATTTCAATAATCTGCATTATCGAAGGGCATTCATAGTGCTCGGGTCATTCAAAGCATCATGGTAATCATCTTCATGCTCCCTCTCCCTCCACTCCATCATTTTGATGAACAAATACCTGCATTGGGACAATAAAAAGGAGTTAGCATCCTCATTTGCTTCTTTGGAAAATTTGTCTTGGCTAAATGCATGTAAATATTTTTTGGTTTTTGGCCGCCGCAGGAAGAGATTTTACATAGTGTGGGGTTTTTGCAAGTGATCCATAGGGTTCTTGTAGAAATCATTGATTTCCGAAGGTCCTGATACTGGTCACCTACGGCGGCCCCGACGCACACCTACCAGACTAAAATTTAACTCAAAAAGCCATTATAAACCGATAAAAATGGAATTTAATCCGATGAAAAGAAAGAGGACGAGGATATTACCATTTTGACAGAAGTCGTTTGTTGAATGGTCACCCATGCCTCTCGGAATCGACAACCGAAGTCTAAGGTAAAAACAGGGTTTATAGGCAAGTTTTGGGCAAAATGCAAATGAAATAGTAAAAAGAGTTTTTATTCCTATTTATTTCACTTTTTACTTTTTCTATTAATATTTTATATTATTTAAATGCATTTTATCAAAACCTAAAGATCTAATGGTCTCGCGAGTATTTTTTTTTCTTGCATATGGAGGAACTAGGATCCTAAACAATGAAGTACGGATATTTTTTCGTGATTTGTTTTTATATTTTTCACATGTACAAGTACTTTTTAGGTTTTTTCAGAAAAACCTCGAGCCTATTATTTGTTCGTTCTCATGCTCGAAAATCGATGAGAATTCAATTGAGTATAATTTTTTCTTCTTTTCATACTCGTCATGGTAACACGAAAAGATAAACTCATGGAGTATCCTTTAAGCTCTTTTCATGCTCCTTAAAAACAAAAAGATTGTCGAGCGACCTTGTTATTTTCATGCTCGTAAAAGTATTTGAAGAAAATGTTCAATGAGTGGTAGGTTATCACCTTTTCACTCTCATCGAACTAAATTATGAAAAAGGCACTGGGAGAGTTCTCTTTAAGTGTTTTTCAGACTCTCAAAACATGAAAACCCCCCGAGTTTTCTATCTTTTGACTCATTAAACAAACATCGAAAGACCCATATGGGATCCAACCACTCCTTATTAGGGTTTTCTAAACATACTCTGAGGGACTCGTCCGAAGGATGAACTTACATCAACAATAATATGTTATCATCCTCAAGCTTACGTAAAAATAAAGAGGTACTCGCCAGAAATGGTGGGGGAAAATTTGGGAAAGAAACGTGTCTCTATATTTGTGTTAGTGGCAGTAATAGTCGCTCTTGAACATGACACCCCCTTCATCATTTGAATCTGGTTTGGGAAATCCATTTGCCTCTCGTTTGACTTTCTGCAAGTTCATATCTTGGGTCGTCTTTGAGTCAATGTTGCCAAGATCATTGTCGTGTCATTCATATGTTAAAGAGAAGTCTAAACAAGCCCTCTTTCGAGTCGACCATATGCAATTTTCAATTCCTACCATGTCAGCCTTCCCCATGTTAGTTTCAAATAATTTTCATACTTTGATTTACCCTAAATCTATTACTTATTTTGTGTCATTGATGGGGGATACATCAAGGACCTCTTGTGACGAGTTTTTTTCCTATCGACTTCAACTCATCATCCAGTAATAAGACCTAGAAATCATTTAGTACCTTAGAGCCTGCATGCCTCAATGGAAATTTTCTTCCCTTTCGACAGTGGATTCACATCATTGGTCCCTAATTGGAATATTCCCTCGAGTGTTCGACTTCAGTTCATTTATTCACATTTGTTGGATTTTACTAGAGTACCTTGGGACTCATTGACATCAATGGTGATTTCCCTCGCACTTGTTAACGGTTTTCATCAATGATCGGTAATCAAGTGGTTTCTACCATGTTCGACTTCAACACCTGTAATCACATGGTTGGATTCGTACTTACGAACGACAAGATTGAAGACCTTGGATCTCATCATTTTGGTCCAGGTTGCGATGGAGTATTTATGATTTGTATTGACACATAGATCCACTTTGTATGTCTCATGGCTATGTCTGAATTTGAGCTTTCTAGTACATAGATCCACAGTGTATTCCTGGTGGCTATGTAGAATCTTGATGACATGGATCTAGAGTGTATAATTGGTGGTCATGAATGACATTTATGATTCAAATCACTCTTATTCTGAGCATGGGAATGCCTACCTGAGAAATGGTATAATATTGTGCAGATTCTTGATTGTTTGCAGGTTCCTGATTGGTGCACTCCTTGTTTCCGACACACACGCGTATTTTACAAAGCATTTCAGTTGTCACAAGTTCTAGCCTCATACTTTGGGGGGCATTATGTTACACATTATTTTGGTCACTCTGATGATGATTCTACAAGCATGTGTTCAGGCTCTCAAAATGATATTTTACATGAGAAAAATGACTGAGTTATTCCCCTACAAGTCATATTTTTAGAATGACGTCGTAGGTTGACAGTAGTACACAGTGTAGAAATCCTTGATTTTTGTAGGCTTCTCTATACTTGTCTCACGGGGTTTTTACAGGTTGCTATATAGGCAGAGTGCGGTGACGTTTGAATCTGAAGAAAGGAATAAGTTCATGAAGGTTCTAGAAGGATAATATTCTAGAATGTGAGTTGGCATCCATATGGTTGTGATCCTACTAGCTTTTCTGATTTGGTGGGATCATCCTCATCCTTTTAACCACTTCACCTTCTCCTATGTAATGATGGATTTCTCATGGAAAAGGTGAAGCAAAATTGAGCAAAGAATTACTGAAAGAATAGGCTGAAGACTGTGTGAAGGATCCTATTGCAACTGATACTTGAGGTCTCCATTTGTCCATCAAGATTTTGTGGACCATATTCATACAAATTCGGAGCAAGTGTATGTGTGTATTGGAACAAAGGACCATTAAAAGGGAACTTGCAACATCAAGGCAATTTGGTTGATCTTCCACTTCTACTTAATATAATACAGTGACATGTTTCTTTCCCATAAAATCATTATCATTTTATTACATGACTCCTTGATCAAATGTTTAGGTTTTCATTGAATCTATTATTGTTTCTTTCACTTTGGTTGGTTTGTGTCATTACAGATCTGATTTCACAAGAGCACTGGAGAGAAGCAGGGACAACAAAGATATAAGGAATCAATATCTAAAGGTATGTCATCCATTCCTTATTTGGTAGTAAATTCAATGATTGTAACTTAGGGAAAGTGTCATGTCTTGTCTTGTTTTGTTCTAGATCCAGGTGGATCTAGGGAGATTAGTTTATGTCCACATTCACCGATTTATCCAATAACACCTGAAGGAAAAAAATATCCATATTTTACACCATTATACGGTTTCAAAGTACCCTATGTTTGGTCCTTCCATTCAGACCTCTAAAATTCCAAGAGAGGATATTCATAATGATGAGGGTGGAGGAGGAGAGATGAATCCCTCAGTCAGCCTTTGAATCTGGCCTGAGTTGATCATGAAGATTCCTACTTCTTTTATTAGTTGTTGCACTGATTTTCATCCCTGTCATTTTCCTTTCCCTGGTGTTATTTTGATCTATTTTCCTTGATCTGGTTGGATACCAAAGCGTGAGGTAGCCCCTGTTGTTGAGTATATATATATATATATATATATATATATATATATATACTTTATTGAATTTGCACAATTTTTCTAGTGGCATATATTTCATCTCTTTTCTATGATAAGATTCCTCAATCTTATTCAAGTCTATGTTAGCCAGGTCTTGGTCCTCAAAATTCATCTTTGTATTGCCTTCCTCCTTTGCATGTGTATATGTTTCCATATGACCTATGGATTCAGGTGAATTTTTCCTCTATAATGTTGGGTCTTGATCCTATTTGGATTTTCCTTTTTCCTTGCTTCAAGTGTCAGGTTGATGAGGATTTTAAACTTATTGTGAGTCTTGAAATTGATTTAATATTTTGAAGGAGTTGATGGTAGAATATTTTTTGGCTTATCCTTGGCTTGGATTCCTAGGGTTAGGTTTCTTTCATTTTGAAACTTAGGTAAATCCATCTTTTGATTTCTCTTCTTTTCTTGGCTTGGCTAGAGTATTTAAGGGGAACTCTCTAAATTAGTGTCCATGTTCATGACATTTCCTACAATGTAAAGGTATATGTCCATAATCTCTAGTCTAGACCCATTCTTCAACTTTAGATTAAAGGTTTAAGGATCTAGAAAGATATTTTGAGACATTCATATAGACACATATCCTTTCATAAGAGTCATATATCCTTTTTCAAGTGGCTTCAGAGGATTTAACATATCTTCCCAAGGTGTTACCGATGATTGTTAGAATTTCCTCCAACTATAATTCTTGAGGGAGGGAATAGATCCTAATCGATACTGGTGCAAATGTCAAGTCCTCTTTTTTTGGGTTGAAGTGATCCATCCATAATCAAATATATGGCCCTGCCGAGTTAAATAAATACGAGCAATTTTTGAAGATGCAGTCTTTATCCTCAAGATTGTAGAAAATGATTGTAAAAAATCCATTCGAGATCAACTAAAGTTTATAGTGACCCATAGGGTTACACCATGTCTTTATCTAGTGAATGGGGTCCCTTTCAGAGGGCCAGAGGCCTAGGAATTTTCCTATCAGATTGTTCTCTTTCATAAATTGAGTATTCTCTCCAACCTTCATTGAGTTTATTACATACCTTGGAGTTGTGGTCGAATATGGAATGCATTTCCGTAGCTCCCATATGCGAGTCAATTTTGGGTCGAAAGACTCTACTTCTGCATCCATGGATTTCCAAATCGTTGCTCTTCCTACATGATCTACTCTCATAGATGTGGCGGTGGCTCAAAAGGTGATCGCTTGCTTCTAGCTCCCAACGCTTCATTGTAAATCATGTTTTTGTATGAGGGGGTTTTCACCCCATCCCCTATGTTCATGTGGTTCTTGTAGATCCAGTACCACTTCATCTTGATCGACGTCCTGCTATAGATCTCTCTAGGATGATTTATGGTCTAGAACCTTGCAAACATCAAAACCATAGCTACACAACTCTCCAACTCTAGTCCACATTACCTAATTAAAAAAACAAATTACAAAATAAGATTAATAGAAGCATCGATGCTTTATAAATCAATAGAAGCATTGGTGCTTTTTTAATTAATAGAAGCATTGATGCTCTATTAATTAATAGAAGCACCAGTGCCTCATTATTTTGTATTGTGCACTTCTGAACATGTGAAAAAAGTTATTTTTATTTTGAACTGCATGGTGTTGTTGACAAGAACATGAGCACTAGTATGTTTTGTTATTGGGGTGCATCGGTAGAATTTGTTATTGGGGGAGCACTGGTGCACTTTCTTATTGGGGAAGCACTGGTGCGCTTTTATTGTCGAGCATCGTGATGCATTTTAGTTCTTATTAAATAAAAAACTATGAGCATTGGTGCACATTTCCAACTTAGGAGCACCAATGTAGTAGACATGAAATTGCACACTAATACGTTATTCATGTACAGTGTGCATCACGAACCCCATAAACATTTTTTTAAGAAAACTTACAACGACGATATTTGGGATCCAATGCAATGAGTGATCCCATTGCAATAGATACCAAATGCCCCATTTACAAGTAAAGAAACCATATAAAAAAAAACTCTTAAAAAAAATCTACTTGTGAAATATAGAGAGGACAACTAAGAGAAACAACCAGGAATCTAGGGCTTCCAATACTGAATGTAACTGTGAAACCCTTTTATTTTATTTTTACAGTGCACTGAAATATGTTTGAATAAAAAAAGGGAAATATTGATATTATGAATAGAATAAAATAACATACCTGAAATTTATCCTCTGCAAATCTGTATGTAAATTTGGCTTTTAAAAAAATATGCCCACTCCAAAGACTTTGCTTTTAAATTTGTCTTACAAAAGTCTCCCCTCCAAATTTTGGAAAATAATGAAATAATGATTAGGGTTTTCATTTATAAACACATACTTTTTGAAAATATATAATTCTTGCTCATTTTTCCACTATATGTTTTGAGGCCTTGATTTGATTTGGTATTTTTTTAATTTTACCATTTAACAGCCTGATTGATAGTAATATTTGTTGGCATGTGTTTTTTTAATGGATCGCACCACGCTTTATTGGTTTCTAAGAACACCATGGAAGGCTTATGGTTTTTAAATTATTTTCTTTTGTTTAAAAATCAATTTTCGTTGTATTTTTTATATGAGCACCAATGTGCTTTGTTATTGGGGGTGCACTGGTGCACTTTGTTATTGGGGATGCACTGATGCAACTTTTTTATTGGGGAAGAAATGTTGTACTTTACTATTGGGGGAGAAAAATTGTTCTTTGTTATTGGGGGAGCATTGGGGCACTTTTTTATTTGGGAGCACTACGATGCATTTGATTTCTTATCAAATAAATATTAATATTTTATATTGATAGTGGTTATTGGAAGCATCAGGGTATTGTGTTTTGGATCATCAATGCACTTTTTTATTGGGGAGAGAATTGGTGTGCTTTATTATTGGGGAGCACTGGTGTGCTTTGTTATTGAGGGAGAACTGACAATATTTAGGTATTATATATTAATAGCATTTATCGATGCACTTTATTTGTTAACCACCGAGACATTATGATTTTTAAGAGCACCAATGTGCATTTTCAACTTAGGAGCAATGGTGCGCATTGTCGAATTAGTTGCACCGATTTGCATGGTCGATTTAGGTTCATCGATGCCATATTTATAGATTCACATCGATGCATATAGTCTTGAAAGGCGCACCAAAAAAAAATTCTCAAAAACCTTCAACCACCTGCCTCTACTATAAACAACTAAGGGATAATTGTTTCAGGGAGTTTCCATAAAATTCTCTACAAGAAGGTGTTCTACTTGTAGTGAAATTTTCACAAACAAATTTCCTCATAATTTCTCTAGTCGTGTTCTAAACCAATTTTCTCAAGTATCTTCAATATAAAGTAGCCCATGAGAATCTTCAAACATCCCATGATCATATTCAATATCATGAACAATCAACATCCATGAGAAACAATCGATCTCTTATTATCTCTTCATATTTTTCAATTTCTTATCTATTCATTTTTTCAAGTTTGGACCACCCCCATCCACTACTGCCATCACCTAGCCGAATGAAGGAGGCAATGACACCACTTTTATAATCTTATAGATTACACACATTCAAGAAGAGACTACATTAGGTAAAACACCTCAAGACACACACGATACTCAAGAATTATTTGTGGGAAGGATATCTAATTGAGTTTGTATTCTATATTCATGAATACTTATACAATAGGGATATGGTTAGATCATTTGTACCCACTCCAACTAATCCTTCCTTATGTTATCTTTATGCATTTATCATTTATGTATTCATATATTCACTTATGTATATTGTATGATAATTTCTAATGTATTAGTATGTGATGACTATTACAAGGGCCTAAGAAGTCTCCCAACAAATACCATTTCTCTATTCAATCTAATCCAATAATAGAGAACCAAAATGTTGAGAATGGATAAAACTAAGACTAGATATCAGCCAAGGAGTGGTCCACCAAATTTCTCTCATAAACTAATTAGAAATTCAAATAAACAATAGGAAAAGGATCCTTACAATATCGTTGCAAAAAATTGTATACACATTTCTCGCAAATTCAAAGAAACCTTAATAAGGAATGACTTGAGAAAAGAAAAACACAATGTTCATGAAGGTAAAGAAAGAAAAAAAAGAATTGAAATCCATACAATTTAAATAAATAGACACTCTTTAAGGAGTTGGCTAACCTATTTTTCCATCTATGAATATAGATACAAAATTTAATAGGTGATTTCACTCTCGTACACACACTTCATTCCCAAACGAGCCACATCATGCCTAGAACAAAGATCTACAAAAAAATTTAGGGACCAGAGAATTAAATTTAGAACTTCAATCTTACAAGAAGAGAAACACACATGAAATTATACTCAGAGTAGAGACACGACTAGAAAGTTTATATACGAACTGTAAGATCGAAATATTTATGAATTTCTAGCCCAAAAATTTGAAATTACAACATTCTAAATTCTCCAGACATAACAAAAATATTCTAATTACCCGAAGTGTTAAAAATCTAAATGCATAAGAAAATATATACTTATCTATTCTAAAATTGTATTTTGATAACCAACTGAGGGAGTTATTTCCACCCAACCTTGGAAAATCCAAAATAACTCCACTCCCCAGTTGTCCTATTATACCAACACGAAACAAAAAGAATAATAAATCTAAAATTTAGAATCAAACCAATTTTTTTTTTTTCATATTTCTCGATGAGAGAGAAACATTAAAACACCCACATATCTACCCCACAAAATCCAAGGAACATCTATTTTCCTGTTATCCAGTACCTTAGAAACTACTCCTTCTCCTGTTATTTAGTGTGTGCATAGAAGTTCCAAGTTGATGTCTGGAGATTCAACAAGGTTCTCCATGGTTTATTGGATTTTTTCTCTAGGCTACCATCTTCCATTCATGGAAGGTTGGTCTATCATCGGCTTGGCTTCCTTTTTCGAATGTCTAAACTTTCAAAACTCTTTTTCATTCCTTTTTATAATATATATTCTCTCTCCATTTGAGTTTTCCTCATGTATAATATGTAGGGAAATCAAAATCAACTTCTCTTCCTAGTTCCAATAATGTAGGGGAACAATTTTCTAAATTTTAGGTGTTGTGGCTTAGATTGAGGAATTTGTTTCCTCCACTCCTCTTAACTCCTTTTTGCATTGAAATTCAAAATTGAAAATGGGCGAGGGTTCTAGGTAGAATAAGGTAGATTATTTAGGTATAAAGCCCCCTTTGACCCCCTCAAATTTCCCCTCTTGTGGTATCATAGCCCCTATAGCCGCTCAAGATCAGTTGATCTTGGTCTTCTTCTTTATTAACTACAAAAAAAAAGATGTATAATATTCATAGCACCCGGTATGGTGTCAATGTAGTAGATTTATAAATCATCCATGCAAAGTATTTAAGAATTTAATTAAAAATAATTCCAAGAGTGATAGTACATACATTATGATAATAACGTAGTCTAGATTTTGGATTTTGGGGAGACTGAGTTTAGGATCTGAAATGAAGATGGTAAGGGCTTGCAAGGAAACTGAAAACTAGAGGAGGAGTGACACGTGTAAAGTACCAATGAAGTTATGAAAAAAATGATGGTATGTTTTTCTAAGTCATGAAAGAAGATTTAGGCAGTGGAGGATTTCATGAAAAATTGTTATGCACCTGGTTATGTGATATTATGTAGAAACATGAATATAACAAAAAATACCAACAAAACAAAAGAAAGTAGAGAATACCACACCAAAAATATACCTTTATTGAAAAGGGCGCAATGTTCACTTGCCTCTTTGAGGGGGAAACCTCCAGCAGAGCAGTGCTCTATTACAATAATTCTCAAGACAAATCTTTCTCATTCCTCCTACTTTTATTTATACTAATTCTATCTTCTAAAGAACATTATGAACAAATATCTTTCTAGAATTGGAAGCTTCTATTAGGTCTTCTTACATTGACTTGTTCATATTTATTAAATAGGCCTTATTAACTAATGTCAGACTTTATTACATGGAAAATGTATTATTCTATATATCTGA
>JZKD02S2418853.1:297727-310718 GCA_000966675.3 Picea glauca | reverse complement strand
ATATATATATATATATATATATATATATATATATATATATATATATATATATATATATATATATATATATATATATATATATATATATATATATATATATATATATATATTACGACCTCCTACGTAACCACTACATTGTTTTTGTGATCTATTAATTGAAGCTAGGGAAAATCGAAACTCAACAAATTCAAACCAATATATTTTTTAATATATTAATATATATTAAAATATTTCATTTTTTTAAATATATTAAAAAAATAATTATTAAGACTTCTATTTATTAATCTGACTTTATTTTTACTAGATCCATTTAACTCCATATCTATCAAGCACTTAGAGGAATCAAATCTCTAGATGTGCAAACCTTTAACCTCTCCTCAAGTTTTGCACTCTAACACTTCTAGAGAGTTGATCCCTCTCAGCCCTTATAGATTTGGAGTTAACTCAATCTAGGGTGGTTATTGTTATTCATTCAAAGTATCTTTTTTCAACAATATCTATGGTTTTTTGGAACTGTTGTGAACCTAGTTTCCCGTGGGGACAGATCACAGACAATATTGTATGTACTCTTTACCATGATATACTAATATAAAGCCAGTTAGATGAAAAAAAAAATCTATCTATCTTGGGATAGAAAGCAATATAAATTATAAAATCACACAACATATAAGTTATGATATGTTAGTGAAAATCATTGTTGGTACATGTCACATGAAAGGGAAGTGAGGGTGAGTCCAACTTTCATGATTCAAGCTTTAACAATTGTTGGCAAGAATCTTTCTCAAGGTTTAAACTCATTACACATGTATGTTGTAGTGGGTATGAAGTCTCATTAAATAACATAGTAAGAATATTATGAAACTTGGTGAAATGAACCTTAAAAATCCATTTTTCATTGTTAAAAATAAAAAACTATCTAAGCGATGTGACACATTCAACAAAGATTTTTAGTGAGCAAAAAACTATCCTCTATTTCTCATTTCTCATGTTGCTTGAATATGGAGGAGGTACATAATATGAGACATCCACACAATGTGCCATCCATCCATCAAAACAGAGAAAAAGTACTTAAGAAAAAGTTTGGTTTATAAGAAACATAATTAGAAAAATGAAAATTAATCAACCTTCCAAATTCCAAGGGGTGCATCTTAAAAACATGGCATGTGAACATGGAGGTAAAAAACATGGCTTGTGTACATGAAGGAAAGAGAAATAGAAAAATGAAATTAGTCAACCTTCTAAATTTACGGTGTTATATTAAAAAACATGGCGTATGAATAGAGCAAACATGCTCATCAATAATTCAAACAATTCAGGTTTTAAATAGACTACATGAATTGTTTCAATTTTTTTTGCAAGTTGTGGCTCAGTTTTGACAGTGTTAGCACATAACAAAGTTCACAGTAGAAGATGACTTTGCAGAAGTAGTAAAACTGCAAAATCTTAAGTATGTGGTTCCGTAGAAGCTCGAGTGTGAGGAGCTAAGGAGTCATGTTCTATATCCTCTAAGCCCAAGTTTCCAAATACTTTGTGCATTTCTCTAAAGACATGGACTCTTTTGTAATCTATTTGTATGAGTGGGTTACAACTAGTAGATTCCATAATGTATTCCATAATAATCTATAGCCACTCATTTGGCCTATATATATCAAGGTTGTACTATAGTGAGAATAATCTATAGCCACTCATTTGGCCTATATATATCAAGGTTGTACTATAGTGAGAAAGGTTTGAGAGATTATGGAGGTTGTTGTTGTTGTTAGGATCTCTCAGTTATTGCTTTGTGTGGAAGTGATGTAATCTCATGTATATTGTTAATACAATGTATTATTGTTATGATTATGTTCTTTTATTTGTATTGTATCTAGATGATGTATGTGTGTTTGCCATTGATTTAAATGCTACTAGTTCTAATGGTTGGAATGAATGTGAATGAATCCCTTGGGAAACAACCCCTATTAAAACATCAACACTCTACACATTACTTAATGGAAACTATCATATGTGCCTCAGGTGAGACCTCCTTTATCTTGGAAGGTTGAATATGTCAATGCACTAGACTACATCAAACCATTGTTGGACACCTTTTGTGGAAGAAAACATGGTTCCCTTTTTGAGACCTTAACTAATACAAAGTACTATAGATGCAATGAAGGCCAAGATTCAATATTAGTGCAAAGGAAGGATACATGAATTTATCTACCAAGAAAGTGTGTGCATATATAAGGATGTCACAATGTTTAAAGAGGAACACTTGTTCGAGTGTCTACATGAAATATTTTGGGAAGAAATTTTGATGAATTTGCATGAATGGTTGGGAGGCTTGTTGAGAAGCATCAACATTAGCATTCATCATGCAAAGTTGAGTGGACTACTAAAAATTGGGTAAAGAGTCAATGGTATGACCACAAGTTGACCTGAGCAGTTGATTTCTAGTATGAAGGCATAATAGAAAGCTATTCTCTAGAATTTGTGGTAGAATGTCATCGATATTTGACCAAGGAACTCAAATTATTTAATAAAGGACCACATAGAAGATTGATAGAATAAATACCAATGTGGATAAAAGTGTTCATGGTGGAACAAGATATGTTGCTTAGCCTTGTGGAGATGGAATCATAACCACTACTAAGGGGGGTGGAAGGGTATGAGCTGTTAATTATAGAGTCTTTGTCATAAGTTGTTCAGAGGGTCAATGATGGTAAAGAAAATGGACTCTGAAAGAGAACATCATAATAAATAGTAAATATTCCCAAAGATCTTAAAGCACTAGTCGTAAGAAGAAATGGAAAAGAATTGCACTAGGAAAGAGTCATTGATGAAAGGTATAATATGTAGGAGGTGCAACACAAACAATGGTTTATCAAAGGCATGTTACCTTAGCTATACACATAATTACTGTGACAACAAATGTTAATGCATAGGGAAGTGTTGGAATTTTCTATGTGGTTGGATTCTACAAGTGGAATTGTAGAAGCCTCAACTTAAGGAATAATTATGGGACTAGCGTAGTTCTAGTGCCAATTGGCGATGTTGAAAGAGTAGATTCAAGGGTTGAAAGCCAATTCATATGGAAAATATCTCATATGGTGCACATTTTGTAGGACTAAAGGCCACATGTGAAATGATTTCCACATGACTCAGAGATATGCTACAATAGTAGCTAAGTTGGTCCTAGAAAATATGCCAAGAAAAGCAGACATAAGACTCTGCAAGATCTGTTGGAATTTGAGACATGACCTGCATCATTTCCCACTATTGAAAAATTACAATAAAACTATAGAGGTAATATATTACAACTTTTGCAGGGTAAACCCTCACCATACAAATAATTATTGCACATGATCTATGCTCACCAATAGATTTAAAAAGAATATGTTCGAGGTAGAATCAAGGGTAGGTGGAAATTGGAGTCAAAATTAGAATCGATATATGAACCAAAATCAAGGTAATAAAGCACCAAGGAATGACACAAACTATATTCCACCACTATGTTATAATTGTAATGAAATAGGGCATATTTCATGCAATTGTTCACAGTTGTGTCAACATTGCTACAAACACTGCAATAAAACTAGGCATAACACAAAGGATTGTGTTGGGATGGTAGAGAAATGGGAGGCATGGGATAGATGGAAACACAATGAAAACATGGTTAATTCATATTCTCAAATCCTTAGTGGTGTTGAGTCACATCAGGTGCACATATGCATCAATATTGTCACTCAGAGTGGAGCAAATACATGCACAAATGATGGTACTATAGATCATGGGCCAATCCATAGAGCCTTGTAGAAGGCACCAACATTTGACCTTATGTAGAAAAATGATTGTTTATGAGAGGTAATGGAATTCATGAGGTAATTTGTATGGAAAATAGGGATGGTTTACTTGGTGGATGTGGGGAGACCATGTACCTAGACTTGGTCATTGAGTAGAAGTCAACACCTATCCACACAAATAATAGAGGAAGAGATCTATGGGTGGCTAAACATTTTCTTGGCATACTGGAAGATGTGAAAGTTGTGACTAGTCTTAAAGTAGTACTTGCATGAATCCTTGAACAATGTGCCTTAACATTTGATGGGCCAATGCACCAAGTGTATAGAAGGTGACCAGGGAAATATTTTTGACTTAATGCGTTGATTGAAGGATATGAGGTACAAGAATTCATGTTGGATCTAGGGTTATATGTAAATTTATTTCCAAACAAATCCTATGAAATCATAGGATAGATGAAGTTGGTGAACTCCCCCATACAACTATGGTTGGTGAACTAGTCATAGATATTCTTGATAAGTAGACCAGAGGAGATGGAGATTGACCTCATTGGCGTAAAACCCTGTGCCAATTTTGAGGTCATTAAGATACTAGATGGAAAAGATCCATACTCTATGTTGCTAGGGATTGATTAGGCCTTCGATAACGATGTTATCCTAAACTTGAAGTAGAGGTAGATCTTATTTGAAAAACAAGGCCACAAAGTCATTGAACCATTGGAACCCACCTTGGGTGAGTGCTTTATGGATCCAATGGAGGAATTTTTGGATGAAAACACCATATATAAACTATATAACCTTACTGCAAGGAAAACATATTATTACATTAATCCTCTAGCATATGGGAAACTAAGTTGGCATAGAGTCTACTCATTTGCAATAGACTCAGAAGCAATGTTTAGCTAGTGGCAAAATGGAGACTATGAGTAGTCCACTAGAAGGTGTACATTACTACAAGAAAGTCAGTGGATATGCATAGAGATAAAGGACCTAGTGAGGTTTGATGGCGCAACTAATGCACAAGATTTTGCGGCTCAAGTGCAATATCACATTGTGATTGCATTGAGAATAGTAGAACTAAACCTTTCTTTAGCAAAAACACCAACATAGTGGTGGGAAACTCATAAGACAATGTTACAATCATGGGAAGTAAAAACAAAGGGGTTGCAAACATGGTTTTTTTTGGACCTATGGGTTCTACCAACACACATCTAGTCTAGCCATGTTGATAAGTACTTATAGTTTGATGGAATCTCTAACTCACATAGACATGTGGGGCATTGTGAGGGCCATTGGATGGCACATGTTGTTCCACTCCAACAATGGTGCATAAATTTGTGCACACCTTAGAGCCATTGTAGGGGAACTGGTATCTATAGGCAGAGATGTTGTAGCATTGGTTAGAAATATGGAAAGTTTTATGCACTACTTTCTAATGATGTGGGTTAGAAACACTGTATGTAGGGGTTGTTTGGCACATTCAATATTTCCCATAGATGGATCACCTACAGTGCCTGACTGTAGTTTCCTTAGAGGGACATATCATAGAGGAGAAATTTGCAAAGGATAACCCCGCATACACAAAGGTAGAATCTAGTGTCAACAATGTAAATGCACAGGTAGAATTTGATGTCCACCCTATAGATGAAGAAAATAGCATCGACCTCGTAGAGGAGTTGTGACACCTACAATTTGAGGAATCTAAAGGTCATTATAGGGTGCAAGATACAAGGCACATCAATAGTCTAATTTACTACCATACAACACTATGAACAAAACATATAAATATTGGGGTTGAGGATGAGCCAAAGCACATTGTGATAGGGGACTATTGGGATGAGCATACACTTGTAGAGATTGTAGCTCTACTCTAGGAATATGTCGATATGTTCCTACATGTTTTTGTTGAAATGAAAGGGGTAGTAGAAAAATTAGGGGAAATGAAGATCAGACTGAATCCCAATGCAAGGGTAACACCTTCTTTCCCCCAGCTTGTAAAAATAACTATACTGGCCAAGAACTATGGCAAACTCAAAAATGTGAATGTGTGATGTGAATGGACCTTGTGAAAAAGGTCAATGAATGTGAATAATATTATGAATATATATATATATATATATATTGCAGGACTGCTGAGAGGGGATATGCTGAAAAAGAGACCACGATAGCTGAAGAAAGGTGGTGGAAGGCACCTGGAAAGGTGGCGTTAACTTCCACTAAAACCAATACCGTATTTGGACTTCACTCGCGCGGAGAACCAAGAGCGGCTCGCTGGCCCCAAATTAAATGACTTTCCAGGATTGGTAGGTAGATGACTCCTCATGAGTAATGAGGGATGGGGAGGGGGGTGAAGTTCCCATCTATAGAGCCGTCATGCCTTAACAGTGCGAGGGAAATCGCGCCACACGCAACCTCGTAAGAGGAAAAAGGCGTGAGGGAGAAGCAAGAAGGGGGTAGACACAAGGGAAGGTAGGGAACTCTGGAAAATGCAGAGTGAGTGATAGCAGAGAAGGGGCAGAGTAACCCTCGTTCTCGGTCATTGGCAAACAGAGACGCAGTCTCAAAGCATCGTGGTCTCAGCTCGGGGGTGGCTAGTGGTAAATCCTATCAGAATTGTTGAGCCTACGGTTGGGTGGAAACGAGCACCCCTCTCAGCAGTTGCACTCACTTCTGGTGTTATTTTTGATAAGTGTTTTACATCTTGCATCATGAAATTTATATGCTGACATATATGCTCATAGTCTATGCAGTTTTATGAATGGTTTGAGTATAAGACTTCCTGTGTAGTGTTTTGATTCATAAATGGTGGTTGCATGCTTATAATGGAAGGGCCATGTATGGCTTATGTGTATAAATATATTTATATGTATATACGCACATTGAATCAATTCAGAATTCAATCCGTTTCTTGGGAAATCTATACCCTTATCCGTCTCGGGTGATACCCTGGATAAATCTTCCCATAGAGATACCCTTTTTGAAAAAGCTCAGAAGAGGTAGCACTTTGTGTGCAAAGATTCTGCAGAGGTGCAGAAGTCACAGAATCCCTTGAAGATTCGAAGAATAAGTATCGATCAACAGATGAGATCCTGTCAGAAGATATGCAGTCATTTACAACCGTTAGATTGAAGGAATAAACGAGGGCGTTAAATGCCTTAACCCTTTTTCCTTTATCTTCACGAGCAATGAAGAAATTGGGACCGTAGATCCTGAAGGTCCAGGAAAGAATCTGGACTGTGGATTCGTGTCCAGGAATCTTAGGAATGACATAGTGGAGAGACAGGTCTGATCCGTCAAATCTTGGTCTAAACAGTCGACAGACGTTGGATCTTTCGAGAGTTACACGAGGTTTAAACCTCACGCGAAGAAAAACAGAAGCGAAAGTCCTGAGAGGAGTTTGTATCGAGGTTTCGGCATTCGGGAGTTCGGGAGTCCAGAGGACGAGAGCCCAGGCACTCGACAATAGAAGTCTTGAAATAGAGAAAGAACTTGAGTCGTCCGTTGGAGAGAGGATACGTGTCACGAAATCACCCATATTGGGGATTCGGACATCGGGAGTCACAGAGGGAAGTCTTTTGACTTCGCGAGTGGTGAAGTCACGAGAGAATCATAGCCATCCATCTAAGTAGGACAGGCAGCACCTTGTCATGTACAAAGACCCTGTAGGAATCACAAAGGTCGAGGAAATCTTTCATGGTTTCAAAGAAGAGAATCTCGGGAGGGACAGTGCCATTTTGTGCACAGAGCCTTAGCTGCAAAGGTCACAGAGGAGAAGCAAAGGTCAAGACCTTTGATACTTAAGAAATATTCCAAGGAGAAGGAAGAGAAGTGCATGTTCAAGGAGAAGCTACAGCTATCATTAGATCATCTGGAGAGAAATAGATCTGGGTCGTCGAAAAAGTACGTCCAGACGCGCGCAGAAGAGAGCAGAAACGAACGACAGAGAGACTTCGTGGAGAAGTGTCGAATTATCGTGGGTCGTTGGATCGCACTGATTTGGGAGGAAGTTAAGCCATAGAAGCAACCATGAGAGAAGTTGTATGTATGGTGGAGACACTTCAAGATAGAAGTGGTGAACAGTCGATAGTTGTTGGATCTTGCAGAGTTGCAAGGTGGTTAGGGTTGGTGCAGTCCTGAAGTGGTCTGAGTTCGGGATCTCACATCTTGGGGTTTCGCAAGAAGAGATCGCAAGACTTGGGTGCTCCAACTCACGAAGTCGCAAAGTGCGAAGTGGCGAGGAGAAAAATCAGAACCGTTGGATCCAGGAACGGGAGGAACGTTGGATCAAAACTCCGTCGTGATATCATATATCGGGAGTTCGGGGGTTCGGAGGTTGGAAGGGGTCACTTTCGACCGTAGAATTCACAAAGTGTCGAGAGCCGAGGCTCATGAGAACACGTGGCACATCCATCAGGTGGGGCCTGCGTGATTGACAGGTGACCACACATCGCCCAGAAAAGAGTCAACACTCTGTTGACTTCTCGCGTCTCAGGATTCGGAGAAGAAGAGCACAAGAGCTCGATGCTTCAACCTGTGAGGTTGCGAGTAGTGAAAAGTTTCAAAGGGAATTCATGCATCGCATTTTCCCGAATCGTGAAAAGTCGATAAGCGCTTGGTTGGCTTAAGCACATAGACACGGGACAGGGTCATGTGGAAAATACCCCAAGGGGGAAACCTACCACTCGCTAGTCCTGTCGGGGTTCGACGTTTCGCCGTGTCGGGGTTTGTAGAGTCAAAAGACTCGATGCTCTGGTAGTGCTGAGTCGCGAAGAGCGAAAGAATTTCATACTTGTTCGGCCTATGGTCGTGACCCAAGATCACATGGAGATGGACAAGGAAGGAACCTGCCTATGCTAAGAGCCCCGTAGGTATTTTGGGGATTCTGATCCTCGAGAATTCAACGAAAATTTTTGTTTTCCTTAGTGGGTATGTGAAAAATTGGTATCAGAGCATGGTTACAACACTTGGCCTGCTTGGGCTCATAAACGAGTTGTGCAGAAGCTCCGTTCAGAACACTCTTAAGAAGAGTAACCCCCTGTCTTAACCTTCCTAATCAAAAGACGAAGTTAAGAATGAAAAACCCCTATTGTGTGTGTGTACATGTGAAAATATGAATTATGTACTGGTTATAAATAAATATAAATATTGACTAACAACCAACGTTTTTCTTTTTGCACACAAGCAGAAGATCAACCACGGGAAATTATCAACGCATAGTATGGTGACTCACCATGAAGTGGGAGAAGGCTCCCACAATAGAGACGAAGATTCTGATGAAAGGAGGGCAGTAGGGACCCCTCCAGATCTAGCCAAGACTGTGAGGAGTCTCATGGTCGAATTACAAATATACAAGGCTGACAATGAAAGGATGATGAAAGAACAAGAAAAGCAAACAGAAATTAACGCAATTTTACCGCAAAGTTTATCCGATCTACAAAGACAAATGCAACATGAACTTGAAACTCAGAAACATGGTCATATCAGTGGCCACACTGAGAGGAGCACCTTGAAAAAGGTCCACCCTAGAGGGAAAGGACAAGCATCGGATAATTCCTCTGAGAAGGAAGCTGGAGATTCAGAGGACTCTTCTAGCAGCAGAACCAGTTCCTATCCCCGAAGAAAACAAAAGAAGAAAAAGTCTTCCAAAGTTCAAAAATTCAAAGAATTCAGAAAGTCCAAACCACCCTCCTTCGACGGTGAAATAAAGAAGGGAGAGGAAATAGAGGCCTCGTTGCTTGGACTAAAGAAGTATTTCAGAATCCATGACTTTTCAGAAAATATGAAGGCCCGAGTGGCCACCTTCAACTTGAATGGAAAGGCTTCCATTTGGTGGGAAGACCTTAAGAATATGAAAGGGGTTCACGAAGAGGACCTATCTTGGGAACAGTTTGATAAATACTTCTAGAAGAAGTATTTGTCGGAAAACTATTTCGACGAAAAGACTAAAGAGTTTTATGAACTCAAACTAGGACAACTTACTATAGAAGAATATGTCAACAAATTCCTCGATTTGTTGAGGTATGTACCCTATATCAAGGCATAAAAGGCAAAGGTGCAACGCTTCATTAGTGGACTACCTAAGGACTATCAAAATAGAGATGAATTTGATGATCCAAAGACTCTAGAAGACACTATTCGAAAGGCAACCTATTGTCATGAATAGTTTGGGCATCGAGCAAAACCTCACGAAGGATGGAAATAGAAGAATAGTTCAAGATTTCAGAAAAGGGGAAATAAATTTCCAGGATTTAAGAACTACAAGAAGAACCCAAGAATGAACTTTCTAGCCCGCAGTATGCACCAGCAGAATTTTCCCTTGAGCAGAAATAAAACTTCTTGACCCATATCAATGAAGATTGATAACCCCAAAAGAGAACCTTTGAAATGTTGGGGTTGTGGAGAAGAACATCTCCTGAGAGACTGCCCACACCGACAACAGAATAGTCAGAGAATTTATAACATACAGGAAGCTACTATCATCAATGATGTGGTCAGGAGTATGCCACAAATTTATGCAGCCTTGGATAATAACCAAGCCAACCACCAAGCTTCAGTAGTGGAAATAGAAGGTATGATTTCCAATCATTTAGTGTCTGTTCTGATTGACCCTAGCTCAAATTTGAGTTATGTAGCCTCTAAAGCTGTAGATAAATGTAAACTACAACCACAGAAACATACCAAGACATGGTTGGTACAGTTAGCCACTGACACCAAAAGGAGGATAGAAGAGGTCATACCATCCTGCCAATTAATGTTGGGTGAATTCCCCACCCAAACAACCCTTAACTTATTACCCCTGGGATCGTATGATCTGCTGATTGGTATGGACTGGATAGCCTCCCATAAAGCCAGATTGGACTGTTACCATAAAACCTTAGAATGTGTAAGTAAAGAGGGGAAAAAGATAACCCTTCAAGGGATCCGAAAACCTATCGCAGTGAGACAAATATCATCTCTGTAAATGAGAAAGTATTGCCGAAAGGGATGCCCCCTATATGAAATATAGGTGTTGAAAACAATCGAAGGTGACAAACCAAGCCCTGATGCTCACCCTATCCTGAGAGAATACATAGATGTGTTTCCGAAAGAGGTATCATGTTTACCTCCGAGAAGAGACATAGACTTCTCAATAGAACTTGCACTAGGAGCGGTGTCGATGTCTAGGACACCCTACCGGATGAGCACACCCGAGTTAGTTGAACTTAAGATGCATTTAAAAGAAATGATGGATAAAGGCTATATTCGACCCAGTGTGTCTCCGTGGGGAGCACCAGTCCTGTTCGTGAAAAAGAAGGACAATACCCTTAGACTGTGTATAGATTATAGGCAACTCAATAAGGTAACCATAAAGAACAAGTACCCCTTGCCCAGGATCGATGATTTGTTCAATCAATTGGGGGGTGCGTCTATTTTTTCAAAGATTGATTTAAGGTTGGGATACCATCAAGTCCGAATCAAGGGTGAAGACATCCATAAAACTGCTTTCTGAACGAGGTATGGTCACTATGAGTTTGTGGTGGTGCCATTTGGGTTGACCAATGCCCCTTCCACTTTTATGTGCTTGATGAACAATGTACTCAACAAGTTCCTAGACAAATTTGTGCTTGTTTTTATTGACGATATATTAATTTACTCCAAGAACAGAAAAGAGCATGAAGAGCATATTAGACTTGTGCTGCAAGTGCTGAGAGAACATAGGCTCTATTCCAAATTCAACAAATGTGAATTCTTTCAGAAGCAAATACATTACTTAGGCCATGTTCTCTCCGAACAAGGAGTAGTGGTAGACGCTGACAAAATCAGGTCTATCATGGAATGGCCTACCCCAAAGGATGTTTCAGACATCAGATCCTTTATGGGATTAGCAGGATACTATAGGAGATTTATAAAAGGATTCTCCAATATTGATTGTCCAATCACTACCCTCCAGAAGAAGGGGACAAAATTCCTATGGACACAGAAATGTGAAGAAAGATTTCAAACCCTTAAGCATCTACTGACCCATGCGCCCGTATTGAAGATCGTCGATCTAGAAGCTAACTTCCTCATGTGCACAGATGCCTGTAAGGAAGGGCTCGGAGGAGCCCTTATGCAAAAAGGAAGGGTGATCTGCTATGAATTCCAAAAATTGAACGAGCATGAAGTCAATTATGTGATCCATGATCTAGAGTTGGCACCCATAGTGCATGCCTTGAAAATGTGAAGGCATTACCTCATGGGAAGAAAATTTGTACTTATGACAGATCACTGTGGATTGCGATACATGTTTGATCAACCAAAGCTCAATTCTAGACAAGCTAGGTGGATGGCCCTCCTTAGCGAGTTTTCTTTCGAAATCAAACACATTAAAGGAAAGGAAAATAGGGTGGCTGATGCCCTTAGCAGAAGTATGAAAACAATTCACCTGGCAGTGGTGAGCACCTGCGAGACAGATGTCAAGGAAAGAATCAGAAATGCAAAAGAAACAGATCTCGTCGTCAGATAGTGACCATGTACCTACAGCAAGAACCCACCGGAGTAAAATATGAAGGCTACCAAAAGACCGAAGAAGGTCTGCTCACTTACAGAAGTAGATTTTATATTCCAGATTGTGATGAATTGAAGAGGTTCATTATTGATGAACTACATAAAAGACCCTACTTGGGTCATCCAGGATACCATAAAATGATCACTCCCACCAGGAAACAATTTTATTGGCCTGGATTGAAGAAAGACATAGTCGAGTACCTAGCCAAATGCATTGAGTTCCAACAGGATAAAGCAGAACATTGACACCCAACAGGATTATTGCAACCTTTACCAATCCCAGAATGGAAATGGGAAACCATNTCCATGGATTTCATCACTGGATTACCAACCTCAACCAAACAGAATGACACCATTATGGTGGTGGTGGATAAATTGAGAAAGTCTTCTCACTTCGTACCCATCAAGTCGACCTGCAAGGCAATCGATATCGCCCAGGTATTCATGAAAGAGATATTCAGACTGCATGGTATGCCGAAAGAGATCGTGTCTGACAGAGACACAAAATTTACTTCCAACTTTTGGAAATCACTGATGGCTGGTTTAGATACCAAGTTGTTGTTTAGCACTTCCTATCACCCTCAAACCAATGGACAGACAGAAAGAGTGAATCAAATACTAGAAGATATGTTAAGGATGCATGTAATGCATCAACCCAAGAAGTGGGAAGACTACCTGCCACTGGT
>JZKD02S2418853.1:263077-297153 GCA_000966675.3 Picea glauca | reverse complement strand
TATATATATATATTGCAGGACTGCTGAGAGGGGATATGCTGAAAAAGAGACCACGATGGCTAAAGAAAGGTGGTGGAAGGCACTTGGAAAGGTGGAGTTAACTTCCACCGAAACCAATACCGTATTTGGACTTCACTGGCCCGGAGAATCAAGAGCAGTTCACTGGCCCCGAATTAAATGACTCACCAGGATTGGTAGGTAGATGGCTCCTCATGAGTAATGAGGGATGGGGGGGGAGGGGTGAACCGCCCATCCATAGAGCCGTCAGGCCTAACCAGTGAGAGGGAAATCGTGCCACATGCAACCTCGCAAGAGGAAAAAGGCGTGAGGGAGAAGCGAGAAGGGGGTAGATGCGAGGGAAGGCAGGGAACTCTAGAAAATATAGAGTGAGTGATAGCAGAGAAGAGGGAGAGTAACCCTCATTCTCAGTCACTAGAAAAAAGAGATGCAGTCTCGCAACATCGTGGTCTCAACTCGGGGGTGGCTAGTGGTAAATCCTATCAGAATCGCTGAGCCTACGGTTGGGTGGAAACGAGCACCCCTCTCAGCAGTTGCACTCACTTCTGGTGTTATTTCTTATAAGTGTTTTACATTTTGCATCGTGAAATTTATATGCTGACATATATGCTCATAGTCTGTGTAGTTTTATGAATGGTTTGAGTATAAGACTGCCTATGTAGTGTTTTGATTCAGAAATGGTGGTTGCATGATTATAATGGAAGGGCCATGTATGGCTTATGTGTATAAATAGATTTATATGTATATACGCACATTGAATCAATTCAGAATTCAAGTTGTTTCTCGGGAAATCTATACCCTTATCCGTCTCAAGTGATACCCTGGATAAATATTCCCATAGAGATAACCTTTTTGAAAAATCTTAGAAGAGGAAGCACTTTGTGTGCAAAGACTCTACAGAGGCGCAAAAGTCACAGAATCTCTTGAGGATTCGAAGAATAAGTATCGATCAACGGATGAGATCATGTCGAAAGATTTGTAGTCATTCATGACCATTATATTGAAGGAATAAATGAGGGCGTTAAATGCCTTAACCCTTTTTCCTTTATCTTCATGAGCAACGAAGAAATCAGGACCATAGATCCCCAAGGTCCGGGAAAGAATCTGGACCGTGGATTCATGTCCAGGAAGCTTAGGAATGATGCAATGGAGAGACAAGTATGAGCCATCAGATCTTGGTCTAAACAACCAACAGATGTTGGATCTGTCGAGAGTTGCACGAGGTTGAAACCTCACGTGAAAAATAACAGAAGTGAAAGTCCTGAGAAGGAGTTCGTATTGGGGTTTCAGCATTTGGGAGTTTGGGATTCTGGAGGACGAGAACCCAGGAACTCGACAACAAAAGTCCCGAAATAGCGAAATAACCTGAGCCATCCGTTGGAGAGAGGACATGTGTCATGGAATCACCCATATCGGGGATTCATACATCGAGAGTCATAGAGGGAAGTCTTTTGACTTCGCGGGTGGCGAAGTCACGAGAGAATCACAGTCATCCATCTAAGGAGGACAGGAAGCACCTTGTCATGTACATAGGCCCTGTAGGAATCACAGAGGTCGAGGAAATCTTTCATGGTTTCAAAGAAGAGAAGCTCAGGAGGGACAATGCCATTTTTTGCACAGAGCCTTAGCTGCAAAGCTCGCAGAGGAGAAGCAAAGGTCGAGACCTTTTATACTTAATAAATCTCCCAAGAAGAAGGAAGAGAAGTGCATGTTCAAGGAGGAGCTACAACTGTCATTAGATCAGCTGTAGCAAAATAGATCTGAGTCGTCAAAAAAGTACATCCAGAAGCGCGTAGAAGAGAGAAGAAACGAACGACAAAGAGACTTCGTGGAGAAGTGTTGAATTGTCATGGGTCGCTGGATCACACTGAGTTGCGAGGAATTTAAGCCATAGAAGCAACCATGAGAGAAGTTGTATGGATGGTGAAGACACTTCGAGATAGAAGTGGCGAACAACCGATAGCCTTTGGATCTTGTAGAGTTGCAAGGTGGTTAGGGTCGGTGTAGTCCCGAAGAGGTCTAAGTTCAGGATCTCGCATATTGGGGTTTCACAAGAAGAGAGTGCAAGACTTGGGTGCTCCAACTCACGAAGTCGTGAAGTGCGAAGTGGCGAGGGGAAAAATATGAACCGTTAGATCCAGGAACGGGAGGACTGTTGGATCAGAACTCTGTGGTGATATCATATATCAGGAGTTTGGGGGTTCGGAGGTTGGAAGGGGTCACTTTTGACCATAGAAGTTGCGAAGTGCCGAGAGCCGAGGCTCATGAGAACACGTGGCACATCCATCAGGTGGGGCCTGCTTGATTGACAGGTGGGCACGCGTCGCCCGGAAAGGATTCAACACTCTGTTGACTTCTCGCGTCTCGATATTTCGTAGAAGAAGAGCACGAGAGCTCGACGCTTCAACCTGTGAGGTTACGAGTAGCGAAAAGTGTCAAAGGGAAGTCATGCATCACATTTCCCCAAATCGCGAAAATTCGATAAGTGTTTGGCTGGCTTAAGCGCGTAGACACGGGATAGGGTCATGTGGACAAGACCCCAAGGGGGAAACCTACCACTCGCTAGTCCTGTCAAGGTTCAGCGTTTCATCGTGTTGGGGTTTGCAGAGTCAAAAGACTCGACACTCTGGTAGTGCTGAGTCGCAAAGAGAGAAAGAACGCCATACTTGTTCGGCCTGTGGTCGTGACCCACAATCACATGGAGATGGACAAGGAAGGAACATGCCTATGCTAAGACCCCTATAGCTATTTCGAGGATTCTGATCCTCAAGAATTCGACGAAAAATTTTGTTTTCCTTAGTGGGTATGTGACAGCAAGTTCGATAAAGAAAAGACCATAGAGGACATACCCACACTACAAAGAACAAGTCAAGCAAGAAATAGATAAGATGTTAGACATATGATTGATCTTCTCGATCAATGAGTTCGATTAGATTATTTTGATCGCCATACAGAGAAAAAATATAGGTGGCATCTATGTGTTTATCGATTTTTGTGAACTCAATGAAGCCTACATAGACAACCTTTCGAAACTCTATTTATTTATGAGTCTTGGAGAAGGTCACCAAAAATGAGGCATACTCATTCATTTCTCTAGTCATCATTAGATCTACATTTTGAAGGAGGACAAGAAAAAAAATACAATTATGACTAAATGAAGTTCATATGCATATATTTGATGCCCTTCAGCTTGAAGAATGCTCTGACAGTGCTTTCCAAGGTGGTACTTGTAGATTTTTAGAAATATATTCACAAATTCATTGAAGAATACTTGGATGGTTGGGAAATGTGCAACTTGTTTAAGGATCACAGTTCAAATGTATGACTTATGTTATATAGGTGTCAACAGATCCAACTGTCACTGAACATCAAGAAATGTAAATTTGGTATGTCATTCAGTGTAATTCTCAGACACATAGTGTGTAAAGAGGGGTTGCTGGTGGATACATAGTGTCTAAAGAGGGGTTGCTAGTGAATCCCACCAAGATTCCATTGATTGTCAACTTACTAGTGTTGAGTATAGTGTTGACACTCTGATCTAATTTTGGGCACATTGGGTATTACCGATGGTTCATCGAAGGCTATGTAGATTTCACAACACTTATGGAAGAGTTGCTACGAAAAGGAATACCATTTGTCTAGACAAAAATCTATGAAGAAATATTTGTAGTGCTAAAGAAACAAATGGTTACTGCACCAATCCTTGTCTTCTCATATTGGAGTATAATATTTTATGTGCACATAGATGCTTTAGGTATAGCATTCAAAAATGTGATAGCATAGCTCGAAGAAAGAATCCTGGATCATTCAATGTATTTCACAATTAAGAAGTTATCTTAGAAAAAATGGAATTATACAACCACATAATGTGAATGCCCAACAATGTTATATGTGCTTCAACAATTATAGTATTACCTATTATGCCACCCATTTACATTTTTCATCAATCACTCTACATTAAAGTATTTAGTTAACAAGCATGTCCTAGAGGGCTAGATCTATCATTGGTTGTTATTGTTTCAAAATTTGATTTTGAAGTGGTCATAAAACTAAGTAAGTAAAATGTTGGGCCAAATCATCTATCTTGAGTGCAACATGGAGGACTATAGGGACATTGGATGATAGTCATTGCACAGATCCTTGTCTTCTTGGAATTGGAATGGAGTAGAATATTTTGTGTGCATGTGGATGCTTTAGTATAGCATTTAGAGATGTGCTAGTGCAACTTGAAGAAAGAAACATGAATCATTACGTTTACTTCACATGCTAGAAGTTATATTAGGAAAAATGGAATTATACAACCATGGAACATGAATACCCAACAATGGTATATGTCCTTTAGAATTTGTACCATTACCCATAAGGCCGCCCATTTAAGTTCCTCATTGATCACTATTCATTAAATTGTTTATTCCACAAGCCAGTCCTAAAGGATCAAATCTATCATTAGTTGTTATTGTTTCAAGAACTTGATTTTGAAGTGGTTGTAAAGATAAGTAAGTATAATGTTAGGCTAGATCACTTGTCTCAGGTGCAGTATGGGGAGACTAGAAGAAAAGTTGATGAGCTACTTGATGTTGATGCCTTTCGTGTAGAGGCCATTCTTGGCTTCTTCACTAAGATCATTGAATTCCTCCATATAAGTTTAGAACTAGAGTGATATGACCTATGTCGATGCTGAGAATTCATGGTATGTGTTGCTAATTACAAATTCATCACATGATAATTATACAATTTGGATACTAGTGGGATATTGCAAAGATGTGTGATGGACTAGGAATGCGTGGCAATACTCTAGGAGACACATAATGGACAAGGAGGAGGAAACTACAAGAGAAATCCCATAACAAGGAAGGCTATACATCTAGGGATATGGTGGTCGAATTTGTTTATAGATGCATTGGAATACGCCAGGCAATGCGATGTGTGTCAACATGTGAGACAATTCACAGTGAGGGAAGAAATCACATTACAACCGAATTTCATTTGTGAGCCATTATAATGTTGGGAAGTAGATTTTATTGGTCCCATCAACTCACTAACATAGATTAAGGAGCTATATATAACCCAACATGTTAGGCCGAGGTCACACTTACCAAAGATTGTTTGGTGGAAAATATGACCAAATTTATTTTTGAGCATATCGTCACCGGATTTGGATGTCCCCACATGCTAATAAAAAACTAGGGTCATCACCTCATTAGGGATGCAATCAATGCACTGGTAAAATAGTTTATGATCCATCATCACAAGATAGCATTTTACCACACACAAGCCAATGGAATGGTATAAGCGTTCAACAATATTCTCAAATGAGGATTGACTAAAATGTGTTTGGTTAACTAAAATGATTGGGATAAGAGGATCCCCTTGATCCCGTGGGCATATTATATGACACGTAAAACCTTCACACAATATACACATTTAATATGGTCTATGGCATGGAAGTGATGATGCAACTTGAGTATGTTGTTTCTCAAGATTGTTCCTGGCTAGGGAACAATGTTAAGGCATCCTATGAGGCTTTGGTAAATCCTCCCTACTTTAGGATTCAAATTGGATCTTGAGCCAGAGGGGGTAACCCTCAATTTGTCACAAAAATATGTTGTTCAAAGTCACCTCTAAACAACCCTTAAATACAAATTATTAATTCTAGATTTGAAAAGATAAATAAAATAATAAATAATTGGAGAATTAATGGCAGACATAGAAAGCCAACAACTCCAAACAAACTATCAAACCAGGGCCTCTCCAATGGGCACCTTTCTCCAACATGCAAAGTCATAAAAATAAGTTGATGGAAGATTTAGAATAATGGTCTCAAATGCCAACGAGAATAACATAGTACTCCTTGGCACTAAGGAAAACATAAAATTAGAAGTAAATCAAGAAGACATGCAATCTTGAATACCTCTGATAAGAAGAAAACATATGGAAATAATCATGTGAATCCAATCGTATGCGTGAAAATTTATTGACCATTTCACCTAAATTTTGTAGCTTAAGAATATAAATGAATCCTCAATAATTGATATAATTGATATATGTGTAGAATGTTCCTCAATACAAACATGCAAACCTATCATAAGTAATTAAATAAAACATTCCACTAAGAACCCTAAAATCAATCAAAATAATAACAAGAAAGTAGAAAGTGTATCTTAATTATTATTTAAAATATGTTTAGGTACATCCATAAAGAATACAATGAGAATGTGTCTGCAAATAATCTTTTATTGATGCACAAAATTGTAAAAAATATTACATTCAAAGAAAAAGAAGAGTTTCTTTTATACAGCCTGAGTGGGCCCAATGGTTAAGAACATGTGTTTCCTCCTAAGAGGTCACAAGTTCAAATCCAAGGGGAGTAGGGTATGTATACCTCTGTAGACTTTACTAGTCAAATCAGTGTCAATGGACCGTGCATGGAAGATCGAAAGTCCAAAGACTCTTTAGATCAACGGTTGATAGCACGTTCAGACTTGTTCATGCTCATATTTTAAACCTTTCTTTGATCCAGATAACTATTTATTCCAGCAACGTGTATTGATACTTATGCGAGCTTGAATTCCACGTGTAATTCCAGGAAATGTTCTTCTTTTCTCTGCAAAAGAAAAGGTAAAAACATTAAATGTTAATGTGATTTTATAAAATAATATATCATTTATTTCTTAGTAACATGGTAAGTATTATTCATATTCATATTATATATAATAATCACTTAATGTAAATGATTATTATAGTATTATTAATATAAACTTATATATAGTAAGTTATAGTTATATTTATGTAACTAATACATAATGTGTGTTATATATGTATAATATATGATGAGGAAATATGTATATTTTTACGAAAGGTGATAATTTCATTTGATGTGTATCTATGTTACTAACACATATCAATGCACGAAAACAAAGATTAAAATTGACCATGAACCCCTTGAGGGAAAAGTGAATTGATAGATTGATGTGGTTGAGAAGAAATTCAAAGGTATATTTGAGTCAAACATTGCTCTAAGGTGAGTGGAATAGAAGCCAAATAACAAGGATTAGAAAAATTTTGAAAATTTTGGAAGTAACATTTTAAGTTACAACAGAGTATATGATCCCAAGCTTGTGGGTAGTTAGTCTTACATAAATGACGAGTACATTATAATTGCAAGAGCAACTGAATATGTAGTGCAACTAGAAGAATAATAGGTCAAGTTAGAGTACCATCAGATGGTCAAAAAACAATGCAAGTACTTTGCAAAAGGGCACTTAGTCTCGTTGTACGACAACAAGTTTTGGAAACATCTAGGGAAATTATGGATGCACTGGTAGGGACCATATAGGGTGGTACAAATTATTGGCAAGGGCACAACACAACTAGTGTAGCCTAACGACACGCTGAGAAATACTTCTGGGTGAATGGAACACACCTAAAACCCTATATGAATCCCACCCAAATAGAACCACCTTGATTTTTTGGGTTGTGGAGTTAGAGTATTATAGAAGAATTTAATTTATGCATTTACTTCCTTCAATTTCCTTTTCACAAGTTATTTTTCGCACTTACAAGTTTTCACAAATTCAATTCACATTTAAGTTTTTTGTTTATTTCTTTTGTAGGTACATGAATAACAAAGAAGAACATGTCCAGAGTTGCACATAATTGATAAAAATATGGTAGAGAAAATATCTATGGTCGGGATGTCAACATCAACATGGGATCTACAAGAGGGGGTGAAATGGGTGTCACAAGAAAAAGGGTAATGTGGATCTAACAGACCACAAAGTATGATTTGTGTCTGCCTAGTGTTAGTTCTTTGAGAATTGGGGAAGTATATGTTTCACAATATTACTTGGGAGGTTAGTTAGGTTGTATCACATTAAATATGAATATATGTGATGTCAAGATAGGCTCAGGTGGGTCCGAAAGGGATCCCAAGTTAGTCACATCAAGGGATCAATGAATGTGTCCAACCAAATATAATGTCTAGTAATGATAAACAATTTTTGGAGGTTTTACATGATGCTCAGTAAAGGGAGCCAAGATGGGCATGAAGCCAGGTCATCTCCCACACAGTTCACGCAATCAATACCTTTATATCCATTTCTCTTAAATACAAATTAAATTTGTTCCCATAGATATTAGAGTTGGGAAACCTTCTAGGCATTAGAGCCAAGTTCATTTTGACTTAGTTGTTAACAACCAATCATGCTATGAAATGAAGGGAAGTCCTGAGAAGATAGGAGGAGCCACTTGGATGGCACTTAGCCATTGAAGGAGTGCTTTTCCTTGCAAAATATCATAGGAGCGGGTGGATTATGATAACATGAGCTTCACTTCAAATTTTGCAAGATTCCAAGACATTGATCAAAGGGGGATCAGTCTATCCCATTACCAAAGTATTAGAGGAGCTACTACATAGGTAGGTTTTCTTCTGCTCTTGTTGATTGTGTAAAAGAAATACATATAGAGTAGGAGAAGGATTGAGACATCAATGTGGCCTAGAATTTTGGTCCTATTTTTTTTAGGATATTTAGACACTTGGGATTTAGTTACAATCAACTTGGTCTAATGTGTTGTTAGGTTAAAGTATGTTCTTTAGTATGCATTTGTAGTTTGGAAATATGACGATCACGATATGTTCTCATCATAGATTGATTTGATGACTTATATTATCCTCAATCTTAACGACTACATTGATCTGTGGCTTAACAACCAATTGGTTCATGATCTCTATTTAAAGAGCATGGAGTGTCATTTGTTGATGATCGATTGTGAGAAAATATCTTGTAAATCTCTCTGTAATGTTTTCTTTTGCATTAAGAAATTTCTCCAAGTGGCCACGTTGGTTAGGATCATGGATGTTTCCCCACATGGGTTTTACCATGTAAAAAACTGAGTGTGTTGATATTTGATCTATTTGTGTGAGTGGTTATTGAAGGTGTTCATTCTCTATTGGAATACATGTGTTGTCGAACATGGTATCAAAGCGCATTTGAAGACCCACTCTCATTGTAGATCGAGATCTTGAAGTCGTGTTATTGAAACTATGGTTTCTACCATTTCCGTATATTTATGGCCTGAAAGGACTATTCCATTGTGTCAGGAGCACTTATTTCATCTAGAAACACTTTTCTCTTCACTTGAAAAGATTTGTGTTTGCCCAAGATATGGCCATTTTAGTCAGATTTGGAGGTATACAGCCTAAATACACCCTTTTAAATTTTTACAGAGATAATATTTCATTTTTATTTCGGTTTTCTGTTTTTTATTTCTGGATTGCTACTCTTTTTTATATGCATATGCTCTTTTCCTTGTGGTCTGTGCGATCTCGGCAAATCAGAAACATAGTGGAAAGGATTTTATTGTCTGTGTATGTTCTTTGTCGTGCACTCTGTGCGATCTTGGTAAATAAAAAACAAAGGTAAAATTTGCATTTTTTGGGTAATCTAACAGAGATCTAACCCTTGTTGTTATCGAGAAGTTGATTATTTTTTTGTGTGTGAATGCATGAAAATAAGTTTTTATTGAGAACGCACTCCAAGGTCGTCTTCCACAACAACAAAAACACCTCCAATCCTCCTTCTTAAGACTATAATGTGTTTCGTACTAGCTCACTTGGTTGAAAATTATTTTACTTAGTGAGGGGTCTTGAGTTCAAGTGTCTATTTTGTTATTTCTTTTTGAAAAGTTCATGCATTCATTTTAAAGTACATTTCACTCAATTATAAAAGTGAATCACTATTAATAAACTTTAATATTTTACTTTTAAGTTATTTTTTTGCATTCAACTCTCATTTACAAAGTAATTTCATTGTAAACGTGATTCTTGTTTATTCAATAATAGTGGGTCACTTCATAAGTAACTTATTCAAAAGTTATCTTATAGGAACAGTTAGGAGGAGAATCACCATGTGGACCAACTTCTACTTTCCATGTGGCCCTTTGGTTACTATTTATGCATTTTTTCAAAAGGGCATAACTTTCACATTCGAAGCTTGTTTTCAGTGCCCTTTTTTTTAAAACAACCTATTTTTTCGAGAAATTTCCATCTAGACCATCAATTTCATCCTTTAAAGCCATATTCTCTGCATTTTTAATATGGATTCTCCTAGTGATCTTTTGTTTTATCAGTACCAACTACTTCTCATGGAAATCCCATATGGAGGATGTATTAAGAAGCAACAGATTCTACCAGATTACCTTGGGAAAAGAAATAAAACCCATTGATGATGAAAAGAAAGTCAAGTGGGATAATAAGAGTGATGAAGCATGTGGACTAATCAGAATGTCCATCTCTCCTAATTTAAGGTTTCACCTTCAAGGAATTGATGGCCTAGATAAAGCTTGGAAAAATCTTGAATCTGTGTTTGGTAAAAACAATATTATTCGAGCCCACCAGATAGAAAATAAATTAATGACTTTAATTCCCAATTTTTTTCCTTGCATTGAAGATTATTCATATAAGTTTAAACACTTAGAATTTTATGGATAGACTGCAAAATAGATCTGAAGGAAGAACATTTCATCTATATTATTATTTCTAAGATTGGTAGTGCATATTCTATGTTTGTATCTACCTTTTATGCCACCAGAGAAGTTCTAGGGAGTGCTTACCAAAATCACTCTCTTGAGTCTGTTTGTGATGCTTTGATTAGAGAGAAAGATAAACTTGTGCAACTTGGAGTGATCAAAACTGTAGGTACCTCCAACAAAGCCTCTGTGGCTCAGCAGAAAGATAAATCCAAGAATCCCAAGAAGAAACATCCTCGCCACAACAACAAGCAAAACAAGGGTCCTAAGCCCTCTCAGCTAGCTTCCGCTCCTAACTGTGACAAATGAGAAAAATCTAAAAGTAATAATACTGATAGACATTGCAAATTTTGTGGGAAATATGGTCATGTGGAGTCCAAATGTTTTAAGAAGATGGAAAATTTATAAGTAGCAATGAATAATCACAACATTAGTATTGATTCTTCTTCTTCTTCTTCTTCTCATGGACATGCACTTTCTACTTCTGGTTTCTCCTTCAATGCAAATTCTACTTCTTCTTCTTATGAGTTGCTTATTGATTCTAGAGCATGTTATCATATGGATACGGATAAAGCCATATTTTTTTCTCTAAATGAATGTAACACCAAGAAAATATTTGTTGGTGATGATATATCTCTTAGTGTTGTAGGGTATGGAACAATTCAGGTAGATAATGATCATTTCCATGATGTATTATGTGTTCCAAGTCTTTCCTGCAATCTTCTATCCATATATCAGGTAAAACTGTAGAGTTTTCACCTCATCAAGTTGTAAATAAGGATTTAAAAGATCCTAATAATGTCCTTGCAAATGGAATTGTTGATTATATTACTAGGTTGCGCAAGTTTGACAACTTTGGGTCATCATATTTTCCATTAGTTTTTGTTGCTCATAGCGATGACTTGAGAAAACTTTGGCATGAGTGGTTTGGTAATATAAACTATTTTTCATTGCAACAACTATGTAATCAATAGATGGTGATTGGTCTTCCTCTTGTTTCTTGTAGAGATGGTGTTTGTGTTGGTTATGTTCTCGACAAACATTATCGAGACATTTTTGATAAATGTGCCTCTTGGAATGTCTTGACCCCTTTACAACTTGTTCACAATGACTTGTGTGGTTTTATTTCTTCTCCTTTTTTTGGATGCAAGTATTTCTTAACTATAATTTATGACTTCTCTAGACGCACTTGGGTTTACTTCTTAAAACTTAAGACCAAATTGTTTGACAAGTTTTTTTCCTACAAGGCCCTTGTGGAAAAACAATATGGACATCAAATTCAAAGGTTAAGAACAAATAATGGAGGTGAGTATGTGAACAACAATTTTACAAGTTACTACACTGCATAGTGCATCCAAATGAAACACATTGTTCCATATACACCACAACAAAATGGTGTTTCCAAGAGAAAAAATCACAGATTAAAATAAATGGCTAATTGCATGATCCAATCTAAGGGATTGAGTCTTAATTATTTGGAGGAAGCCATTAACTGTGCAAATTACATAGTAAATCACACTCCCACAAAGGATCTAAAAAATATAACACCAGAAGAAGCATGGAACAAAATCAATCCAAATGTAATCCACTTCCATGTATTTGGTAGTATAGAGTGGGATCACATTCTTAATGAGAAAAGGAAAGTTTTACAACCTAAAAGTGAGAAGTGTATTTTCGTTGGTTATTCTGAAGATGTCAAAGGTTACAGACTTCTTCAACCTCATTCTAATGAAATTATTATTAGAAGAGATGTTAACTTTGATGAAAATATCTTGATATGCAAACCTAATTCATCATTTGTTCCTTCTTTGGCCTATGATCCATCTTCGACGTTTGTGCCATCTTCTATTCCTATTTTGGTTTCTTCTTCTTCAAATGATGATAGTGAGGATGAAAATCCACCTTTGCCTGCTCATATTCCTCCAGATGAGTCCATTGAACCTGAACCTGCACCAACACCATAACTTCCTAGATGGGTCTGTTCAACTCGAGAAGCAGTTGGTGATATTGTTGGTGATCCTTCATATCGGCGTTGGACACATTCACAATTCCAACTAGCCTCTTCTCTTTTGGCTCAAGTTTCAAACACTTGTGATCCAGACACATTTGCAGAAGCTTCAGGTCACCCATATTGGGATACAACAATGAATGAATACTATCGCTATTTAATGACGAACGATACTTGGGATCTTGTACCTCTTCTAAAAGGAAGAAAACTTGTCAGATGTAAATGGGTGTATAGAACTAAGTATGCATCATATGGAAGTGTTGAAAGACATAAGGCTTGGTTAGTTTCCAAAGGGTTCTCTCAAGTTGAAGGCACAAACTATAATGAAACCTTTTCCCCTGTATCCAAAATAAATTACATCCACCTTGTTCCAACCCTTGTTGCCTCACACAAATGGGAGGTCCATCAAATGGATGTTAAAGCCACCTTCTTGCATGGGGATTTGCAAGAATAAATCTACATGGAACAACCTCCTGGCTATGTCCAGAATGACTCTGGCCTTGTTTTTCACCTTAAGAAATCTCTTTATGGTCTTAAGAAAGCTCCCCAAGCTTGGTATGCCAAAATTGACAACTTTCTTTTTGACACCAACTTTTCTAGATGCCATTATGATCCTAATGTCTATACCAAGAAAGTAGGAAGCCATCTCACAATCCTTTTTCTTTATGTTGATGATATTATCCTTAGTGGTAGTGACCCTAAAATTTTAAACCATATGAAAACCAACCTTAAGAATAAATTTGAAATGATCAACTTAGGTTATTTGCACTATTTCCTTACCCTCTAAGTATTTCAAACCAAGGAAGAAATATTTATTTCCCAGTCTAAGTATGTTTGTGACCTTCTTCGCCACTTTTAAATGGATGATTCTAAACCAACCCCTTCTCCCTTCCAGTATGGAGTCAAACTTGTTTCCACCTATACTTCTCCTGAAGTTGATGCCACTTTGTATCGTCAGTTAGTTGGTAGCCTCTTATATTTGACTCGTTATCAGTCCTGATATTTCCTTTGTTGTTGGTCTTGTTGACTGGTATATGCAAACACTCCATGAAATCCATTGGAAAGAAGCTAAAAAGACACTTTAGTATGTTTGAGGTACAATTCAGATTGGGATACATTACATCTCAGGGGGGACTCATTTATTGTTTGGTTTCACTGATTTAGATTGTGTAATGTCCCTGATCTAGACCCTTTGTAATTGTACATATAGACTAGCGATTCATTGGTTCTAATTATTAATGTAATGTATATATATGTTGGTGAGTTGTTGACACCTAGTTTTGTTGTTTCACGCACCCGGATAAGTGCACAAAGAGTTGTTATCAAGACAGGGGTCGAAAATGTCATAGTGTTGCACGCACTGAGGTAAGTGCATACATTGCACCATGTTGCGCACACTTGGGTAACTAAGCGGTAATGACTTGAAAGTGCGTAGAGTTGAGATATGTGTGTGTGTGTGTGTGGTTGTATATGTTTTAAGGTTGGAGAGCTTGTATGACTATTGGGCTGGTGAATCTGGACGTTGATAGGCCAGTGCACCTATCCATGTAAATATAATCATGATTATTAATATAATATTACATTATTGCACACATACAGACTCAAATAAAAAGAGATGGGGGGCCAACTCCATAGAAAAAGGGAAAAGGAGGGAATATTTTAATAATATTTCTGAAAAGTGTAATGTAGATAATTATTTTATCCTAAGTTCCTGAGGGTAGGGAATGAGTCACTAAGTGGATTGAAGCTACTTATAAAGGTGAAAAGTGTCAAGTGGAAGGAATGCAATATATATTGTTGGACTTAGTGTATTTTGGGAATTATGGCATGATTATGATCATTGAGAGAAGGATTGGGGAATATTTCATGTTTTCAAGCTCTCGTGAGTAGAAGGGGGTCAAACTATATGGAAAATATGATTGTTACCTTATCTTCACAGAGAAGCTTGTAAGGAGTTGAGGGGCTATAATGAGAGTTATTTTCAAGGATACGAGTTGAAAACTGTGAGCATTCTCTCTAGGTGAAATATTAGTTGTTGAGAAGTGGTTGTCAGACCCATGAGCATACTCTCCATGTGAGAGTATTACTGAGAATTGTTCCCTGGTGCACTGAGCATTAGTCACAAGGCTCAGAGACTTCCTTTCTGTCCTGTTTCTGGTAACCCTGGAAGGGAAGTGGGGAAGTCGAAGGATTGTTGAGAAGAGAAGGGGAACACTTCCTTGGGTGTGACAGGTGCATGGGGAATCAGGGGCTATGGGCTAGTTGCAACAACGAGCACCTGGGATTGAGAAATTATGTTGAGAGTTATACCTTAACAACGAGCACCTGGGATTGAGAAATTATGTTGAGAGTTATACCTTAGCATGTCGCTAGAACTCTTTTTCCCTGGCAGAGTTTGAGCCCTAGCTTGGGGGTGACTTGTTGCTAAAATTTTATGAGAAATATAGTCTATGGTTGAGAGGAACATCTGAGTTATGCACCCAGTTGGTGATTTTCATAAAAGATAAGTGTTATTTATGTGCTTGTGTTGTTTACTGTGTGAATATTTTTCTATGCTTGATATGGGTTAATTATTGTATGTAGTCACATATAAGTAATTGTTGTTATTTCGTTTAATGATGTTTGCACCTGCAAGTATGGTGCTTGTGGCCTGTATTTTTAGTTGTGCATGACTATGTCAGTTGATGATAGCCTTTCCTACTAAGTTAATCTTGTGATTTTGGTTATGAGTCTTCAAAAGAGGATCGAGTAGCTGGATGCACAATAAAGTAGCATGTGTGCACATGAGGCTGGAATCCATGTGTGCGTTTAAGGAAATAGACTCCACGCACAGTGAAATCAGTATTGGTGCATGACGCCTAAATGGATGTGTGTGCAGTTGTGTTGTGTGATAAATATGTTGGTCCATGCAGTTATTGAGTTACTTTCGCTGCCTAAGCTTGTGTTAAAAGGAGAATGTTTCTTCCACTATTATAATTTGTGTGGCACGACTCAATCTTGGGCTAAGCACGTTACTTCAAGTGATACTACTTGGACTTATGTTAGAGTAGAATCTGCACAGTGAAATTTTAGAGTAACATTGCTCTGTGATAAGTTGGATGATGTTACAGTTTGGTTGACTCAGATCTACAGAAGTTGAAATTATGTGACGTGGCCCATCCTGGGGTGGTTGGGGATGTTACATTATGGTATCAGAGCGTTTTGGTTCAACACTAGACTAATATGGGCCAAATATTAGCTTGAAATAGACGTGTGTGTTAAGTATTGGTGTTGCAAAGTGCAAAGTTTAGTTTGCATGGAAAACCATTGGTGCACTGTATAGAGTGGTGATGCGCACAAAAATAGTAATGCGCAGGTGTGCACACTCGAATTTGGGATGTTAAAATCATTCAAGAAATCTGAGGGAATAATTCTAACAAAATGGTGCAAAGTTTTCATGTAGTCGTTCCATGAAATCATCTAACAAATATTAATTTCCTGCCCACTTTGCAGAATTTTCAGCGGTTAGAGTAGGACGAAGTTAGTGCAGAAGGTTAAACTCATGGAAGATGCACATAGGACTTATAGTCTTGGTGATGAATTCAAAGATCTGTATGTTGGTTTGGGTGCTGATGGTACATAATCCAAGGAAGAGTGCATGAACTTGATAGATACCATAAAAGGATTGCAAAAATATTTCCAAAGCTATAAAGTTGATAATGAAAGGATTCTGAGAGCCAAGGAGCAACAAGATGACTTTAATGTCAAATTGATGCAGAATCTGGACATAATATAAAAGAAAATGGATAAGGAGATAGAGATGAGTAGATCAAGAAGTTGCAAGTCTCATGATGAGAAAATAAGAGAAGAAAGAAGTGTTGGTAAGCATTCTTTCAGGAAAGTGTGCAGTAGCTCAATTCCATCTCCTGTCAGAAAGCATAAGAGAAGGAATAGGGTAGATGAGATATAGGGATAAAGGAATAAGAATAATCCTCCTACCTTTGATGGTGAGCACAAGAAGGATGAATATGAAAATACCTGTTTGTTGGGTATGAGGAAGTACTTTCAGCTGCATAATTATTTTGCGTAGGTAGAAGGGAGAATTGTCATTTATCAGCTCAAGGGGAAAACATCAATTTGGTGGGATTAATATGTACAAGTGAAACACAATGATGATAATAAAGTGACTAGGAGGGACTTCAAGAGGTATTTCCAAAATAAATACTTAACTAAGTGGTACTATGACAAGAAAATGGAGTTCTTCTAACTCAAGCTTGGGAGCATGATGATAAACGAGTATGGAAGAAGATTTTTAGAGATGTTGAAATATGTTCCTTTTATAAAGGATTAACATATGAAGATTCAAAGGTACTTGAAGGAATTCCAAGAGTTGTAACTATCAAAGAAGTTTCATCCTTGCAATTGAGGAAAATCCATGGGAAAGGGTGTCAATTATTTGTAGCGCACATGGAAGAGGAACCTAAGGATAAAGTGCCAAGTGCAAAATATTACGCGGTACTAAAGGAATTTGAGGATGTATTTAAAGAGATATTGGGATTGCCTTTGAAAATAGATATTAAATTCTCTATAAATATGATGCCAGGAGCAACACCTATATCCAAAACTCCTTACATGATGAGTATGCCATAATTGAAAGAGTTGCATATGCAACTTGAAGAGCTTCTGAAGAAGGGGTATATATTCCCAAGAATGTCTCCTTGGGGTGCACCCATTTTTTTCATGAAGAAGAACGATGGTATGATAAGACTTTGTATCGACTTCAGGCAGTTAAACAAGGTAACAGTGAAGAAAAAGTATCATTTTCCAATGATAGATGACCTGTTTGATTAGCTAAGAGGCATGTGGATATTTTTCAAGGTTGATCTCATATCAGGATATCACCAAGTGAGAATAAAAGAGGAATACATTAGTAAGACTGCCTTTAGAACAAGGTATGGTCATTACAAGTTTACAATGGTGCCATTTGGGTTGTCGAATGCACCAATTGTCTTCATGTGTTTAATGAATGGAGTTTTTAGATATTACTTGGATAAGTTTGTCGTCGTATTTTTGGATGACATTCTTATTTACTCAAATTTTGAGGAAGAGAATGAGAAATACTTGAGGATGGTACTACAAGTTTTGAGGGAGCATCAACTTTATGCAAAGTTGAGAAAGTGTTCATTTTATCAACGAAAAATTCATTATTTGGGTCATATTATTTCCAAGGAAGGAATAGTTGTGGACCCAACGAAGATAAAATACATCAAGGAATGGCCAACACCAAGAAATGTCATAGAAGTAAGGTCCTTTATGGGACTAGCATGGTACTACAAAATTTTTATTGAAGGATTCTCAAAGATTGCGCATCTAATTACATCCCTATAGAAGAAAGGTGCACGATTTGAATGGACTTCGGATTGTGCAAGGAGTTTTCAACACTTGAAGAAATTGTTAACAAGTGTGCCAATTTTGAGAATTATTGATCCAGATGCAGACTTCATTGTGTGCACGGATGCATGCAAGGAAGGACTCAGTGGATTCTTGAGTTAGAATGGACATGTGGTATGCTACGAGTCAAGGAAGTTGAAAGAGCATGAAAGACTCTATGCTACTCATGATTTAGAGTTGACAGTTATAATGCATGCCTTGAAAATGTGGTGACACTATATCATGGGTAAAATATTTGAGCTAAGAACATACCATCATGGTTTGAAGTATTTGTTTGGACAACCAAGCTTAAATGTCAGACAAATCAAGTGGTTAGAGTTCCTTAATGAGTATGATTTCAACATAAATCATATAAGAGGAAAATAGAACAAGGTGGTTGATGCACTCAACATGAGGGTGCATGACATGCATGTTACAACCATTAGCATGTACCAGGCAGATTTGTGTGACATAATTTTGGAAGTTTCCAAATTAGATTTGCGCTATGTGGACATAAATTCAATTTTACAACAAGGTATGTTGCAGCAAAATTTGGAAGGTTATGAATTGAGAGAGGATGGGATCCTCATTTATAGACGCAGAATCTATGTGCCAAGTGATTGGGAGTTGAAAAACCTGATATTTCCAGAGATGCATAAATTTCCTTATGCGGGACATCCAGATTACCAAAAGATAATTGTTGCAGTCAAGAAGCAATACTTTTGGACAGGTATGAAAAAGGAAGTTGCAGATTTTATTGTGAGATGTCTTGAATGTCAGCAGATCAAGGTTGAGCATAGACATCTAGATAGTTTTCTACAACCCTTTCCCATTCATGAGTGGAAGTGGGAATTTGTGACCATGGACTTCATAACTAAGTTGCCTAGGATTGCTAAGAAACATGACTCTATTATGGTGGTGGTGGAAAAGTTTACTAAAGTTTACCATTTTATTCCAGTGAAGTCAACGCACAAGGCAATCGACATTGCTAAGATATACATGTGAGAAATTTCCAAGCTACATGGTGTACCTAAGACAATTGTGTATGACATAGATTCCAAGTTCACCTCAAACTTTTGGAAAGGGTTATTCAAAGGATTTGGAACAAATCTTAATTTTAGCACATGGTAACACCCTGAGTCAGATGGTTAAACCAAAAGGGTAAATAGGGTGATTGAAGACATTGTTGCACCTCTTTCGTCACCTTAGTGAGAAAAATAGAGGTGCTTGCAAGATTAGTTGGGTTTGCTAAGAAGGATAGCTATAAGGAAAAGGGTTAGAGAAAGAAATATAAAAGAACAACTAAGAAATAAAATAACAACTAAACTAATGAACATAGGGACATAAGGACAAAAGAAACAATAAGACCCATGTCACCAATGGTAAGGTTGATATTAGTGAAATAAAACACCAAGAAGAAAGAGGACTATGAGTCCCTTCTTCCTCCAAGGGAGGGCTCTTGGACCCCCACAAATAAGCTCTTCTTACAACTTTGAAATAAAAATGGTGAAATAATTATTTGCTAATCCACTCAAGGGGTGAGATGGATTGCCCAATGCAATGGTGCTAGCATACTCTTGGTGAGAATAGAGGATTCCTCAAGAGAATAGTAGCAGCATAACTTTGCTATTGAATTCCTTGAAAAATAAAGTGCACCCATGGAATTTTTATAGCACCTCTTTGAGGTATTGTTCAACCAGCTTGTAGTATGTAAAGAGGCTAATTAGGGAATTTCTAGGTCTTTGAACAACCACCCAGTCAGATCCAGTCCAGATTTGAGTGTCAAATCAACTTGGAAGCTGAACCAGAAGTGGGTGGGAGGCCGACCACGCTCATAAATGCGTCGTTCTCACATGTGCATGGCTTTTTGCGACCATAGTCATGCATCAGGCGCATGTGTGCTTTTCCTGCATTTCTGTTTTGTGCATGTGCGCGCGCGCCCTGTATAATCATAGCGCACTTTAATTTCGTCACTGTTTGTATAATTTTTGACACTTTGGAGATGCTTTTGTGCTAATTTTGGTCCATGGGTGACTTCATAACTGTTTGGCGATGTTGAATTCTCGTAACCATTTGCGGATGAAATTTCAGTGATAACAGACATGATGAGGATGTATGTGATGGATAATCCATCAAAATGGGAAGACTACATTCACTTAGTAGAGCTTGCTTACAACAATGGGTATCAAACATATTTAAAGATGAGCCCATTTGAATCACTTTATGGTAGAAAGTGTTGCACACCAGTATGTTGGGACAACCCAGCAGATCGCACAATAGTTGGGCCAAATTTTCTTCAGGAAATGGAGGAGTAGATGGTAAGGATCGGGCATAATTTAAAAGATGCCCGAGACATGCAGAAAATTTTCGTAGATAAAGGAAAAACACACAAATATTTTAAAGTGGGTGATCACATGTTTTTGAAAGTGAAAGATAGGGACAATTCCCTGAAGTTGGGAAAGTGTTCTAAGTTAGCAATGTGCTATTGTGGGTCATTTGAAATTCTTGAAAGGATTGGTCATGTCGCATATATGTTTTCATTTCCTGCATCCTTGTGTATTCATAATGATTTCCATGTGCCATTGCTTAAGAAGTATGTACCTAATGCTAATCATATTATTGATTAGAATGTGATTCAGGTGGAGCTAGAAGGCGATTTCCAAGTGTGATCAGTTTGCATATTGGACTAGAAAGTAAAACAAATTTGAAATCAATCCATGGAGATGGTAAAGGTCCAATGGACCTGGTACAATCCCGAGGATGAAACCTGGGAGAGCGAGGAAGCTATGCGAGTAAAGTATCCTCATAGTTTTGAAAATCTTTGAAATTTTGTATGTACATGTGTATATGATGCACTGAGGACAATGCATAAATAAGGGGGAGGGGAATGTAATGTCCTTGATCTGGACCCTTTGTAATTGTACATATAGTTTGGTGAGTTATTGGTACTAATTGTTAATGTAATGTACATATAGGTTGGTGAGTTATTGGTACTAATTGTTAATGTAATGTACATATAGGTTGGTGAGTCGTTGACCCCTGGTTTTGGTGTTGCACGCACCTGGATAAGTGCATGACGAGTTGTTATCAAGACAGGGGCCGCACATGTAATAGTGTTGCATGCACCCAGGTAAGTGAAAACATTGCACCATCTTGCACGCACTTGGGTAAGTGCGCGGTAATGACCTGGAAGTGCGTAGAGTTGAGATGTGTGTGTGTGTGTGTGTCACTATATATGTTTTGAGGTTGAGACACCTGTGTGACTATTGGGCTGGTGACCTGGGATGCAGATAGGCTAGTGCACCTGTAAAAACAAATTATGCCTCGGGAAACATGACACCTACCTCGGGAAACGTGTCATGTATTTAGGTGGTTTTTCAGCACATGGTTTTTTGCCAATGGTTTTCTATTTCCGGTTAAGGAAATAGGGTTTTGGACTAATCCAAGTCATTGGGTTAGGGTTTTGGATGCCACTGGATCCTATGTGTATATTGTATTGTAAACAATGTAACACAATGAATGAATATAATATATGTTGGTTTTCCCGGTTTGGGTTTCTAGGGGAAAAATCTCTGTGTAATGTTTGTATTTACCATTGTATCTTTTCTGTTCTTTTCTGAATATTTGTTTACAGTAGACATTGTACAAGGTCAGAATTTACAAATATAATAATGATTATTAATATAATATTACATTTCTACGCATAGACAGACTTAACGAAAAGAGATGGGGGGGCAACTCCACTGAAAAAGGGAAAAGGGGGGAATATTTTATTAATATTTCTGAAAAGTGTAATGTAGATAATTATTTTATCCTAAGTTCCCGAGGGTAGGGAACAGGTCACCAAGTGGCTTAAAGATACTTCTAAAGGTGACAAGTGTCAAGTGGAAGGCATTCAATATATATTGTTGGCCTTAGTGTACTTTTGGAATTATGGCATGATTATGATCATTGAGAGAAGGATTGGGGATGATTTCATGTTTTCAGAATCTCATGAATAGAAGGGGGTCGCACTATATGGAAAATAAAATTATTACCTTATCTGAACAAAGAATCGTGTAAGGAGTTGAGGGGATATAATGAGAGTTATTGTCGAGGGGACCGGTTGACAAATCATGAGCAATCTCTCTAGGTGAAATACTGGTTGTTGAGAAGTGGTTGTCATACCCGTGAGCATACTTTGCAGGTGAGAGTGTTAAGAATTGTTCTCTGTTGCACTGAGTCACAGGTCTCAAAGACTTCCTCTCCGTCCTATTGTTGGTAACCCTAAAAGGGAAGTGGGGCAACATAAGGACTGTTGAGCAGAGAAGGGGCACACTTTCTTAGGTGTGACATGTGCATGGGGAATGAGGGATTGTGGGCTAGTTGCAATAATGGGGACCTTGGAATGAGAAATTATGTTGAGAGTCAGACCTTAGACTGTCGTTGGAAGTATTTTTCCTTGTGGAGTTTGAGCCCCAGCTCAGGGGTGACCTGTTACTAAAATTTTATGAGCAACAAAGTCTATGGATGGGAGGAACTTTTGAGTTATGCATGCAGTTGGTGATTTTCATCAAAGATAAGTGTTCTTTATGTTCTTGTCTTGTTTAATGTGTGCATATTTTTCTATGCTTGATATGGGTTAATTCTTGTATGTAGTCACATACATGTGATTTTTTTTATTTCGTTTAATGATGTTTACACCTATAAGTATGGTGCTTGTATCCTATATTTATAGTTGTGCATGAGCATGTCAGTTGATGATATCCTTTTCTGTTAAGATAATCTTGTGATTTTGGTTATGAGTCTTGAAAAGAGGATTGGGTAGCTGGATGAGTAGGAAAGTAGCCCGTGTGCACAGGAGGCCGGAATTCATGTGTGCGTTTAAGTAAATAGACTCTGAACACAGTGAAATCAGAATTAGCACATGATGCCTAGATGGATGTGTGTGTGGTTGTATTGTGTGATCAGTATGTTGGTGTGCACAGTTATTGAGTTACTTCCATTGCTTAAGGTTGTGTTAAAAGGAGAATTTTTCTTCCACTATTATAAGTTGTGTGACATGACTCAAGCCCGGGTTGAGCACATTACTTCAAGTGATACTGCGTGAACTTGTGTTAGAGTAGAATCTGCACAGTGAACTTTTAGAGTAACATTGATCAGTAATAAGCTAGATGATGTTACAGTTTGGCTGACTCAGAGCCAAAAAAGTTGAGGTTGTGTGATGTGGCCCAGCCTAAGGTGGCTTGGGACATTACAGATTAGGTCGTTGACCTTGATGATCGAAAGTTTACTGCAGGTCATGTTTTTATCCTTGGTTCAGGACCTGTCACTTGGGCCTATAAGAAACAACTGGTTATTCCTCTTTCTTTAGTAGAATAAGAGTATCGAGAAATGATTAATGCAAGTTAGGAAGCCTTATGGCTAGATCCTTTCAGAGTTTGGATTCCAGTAGTAGCACCCGACCACCCTTTGGTGCGACAATCAGAGTGCCATCAAGATCACCAAAGATCCAATTCAACATTAGTGTGGTGAACACATAAAGCTACACATGCACATCATCAGAAAGCTCATTCACGATTGAGTTATTGAAGTGCTCTTTTTCCCTACAGAAGATCAAGTTGCATACATTTTTACAAATTCTCTTACAGAAGTGAAGTTTTCCAAACTTCAATCTATGTTAGGAGTCCAAGAAGTTGTCGTTAAGGGGGGATAGGCTCTAATGTCTCCTATTATGTTGGCTTTTAAAATCCTTCAATCCTATATAATATGAAAATCCTTAGATACCAATATTAATCTTAAAAACCCATATTAGCATCTAACTTGATTTAGAATAATTCTTGATTGTATTGAGGTGATTTGTAGAACACATGATGATGTGCTTACTATCCAAAATATCACAAAATGATGAACAACTTGAAGAATAATGATATAACACAATATAAAATAAAATAACTCAAATATACAATATTGATGACAGAGTTTACTACATCTATGGGTTCCCTTTAAACAATGAGACTGCTTTTCATAATCTCAAAATGTCAAATTACAATACAAAATTGACTTACAAATCCAAATTTGAAGTCACTCTTCAATTTCATTGCTCAAACTAAAAAATGGAGTATACCATTGAATTCATTGCGAAATTCTGAGAAAAAATGAGTTAATATTGACCATATTCTGAAATGGCTCAATTTTACCCTCTTTACATGTCAAACAATGCACTATGGCGCTCATTAATGGAAATCTGGACTAAAACTTTCATAGACAGCATCTTATAACAAAAAAAACATCACCATCATACTCCTCTCGAGAAAATGAGAAAAATGAGTATAAACATGCCTATGTGTGGACATGGTACTCCATGGCACACAAATCTATGCAACACCAAATCTTGGCTTCTCTAGGCACGCACTTCGAGACATGTATTGTACCTTCTCTTGGGATCCATGCACACCTCAGCATTTGTGTTGAGCTTTGGAATTTGTGCCCATTAACTAGGATAGGTCAACCAAACCATGGCCCGACCAAACCGTGGCCCGACCTTGGTGCTAATGTCAACATCAATTTAAATTCATTTCGTTGGAGTACCCATAATAAGTGGCACCCTTGGCACATTGGTTAAGGTATTGGAATACATGGAGGAGGTCGCAGGTTCAATCCCCACGAACCTCTCCTTTGTGGGTGTTTAGTTGTAACTATATACTATATATATATGGCATATTATTTGTTATATGGTGGCAGACAATTGTTAACTCCTCGTAATTCTAGAGTATGGTTGTATGGAATCCAGATAAACCATAGGTCGGGGGCTAGCCCTCGGCCCCTTTTCCTGCCAAACATAGAATTTAATGAACTTAAATATATTTTGAACCATATGATTATCAAGTCAAATCCTTTGGCATATTGATAAGTCCTTTGAATTTTATGCAAGAGGTCGAGGGTTCAACCTCAATTGACTAATAATCTTTTGTAATATATAAAAAATAGAAATCCAATGGGAGGTTGCCATGTGGTAGCCTCTCATTGGTCTACCTATATAGACCATGCCACATGTCACCATATAGTTAGCCCATATCACTACTTTATCACTCGTAGGGCCCCTGCTATCTACCAAGTGTCACATTGTGGGGTTTCCACATCATCACTATATGTCTTGTATGGTCATTCTATGTGTCACCCTTCCAGTGGTGACACGTGTCACCTTGACTTTGATTTTTTGTCATGTTTGAGAAAAACTTTGACCAGCCATAACGTTTGCATACAAACTCCGTTTGACGCAATTTTTGCATCGTTGGAAAGATATCATCGATATCTACACATTGAAGTCACTTTAGAGAAAATTTGAGACGATCAAATTTTGAGAATTTATGGATCCTCTTGGACCTCTATGAGCATTTTGGATCTTCCTAGACCTCTGTAAGCATTTTGTATCCTCTTGGATCACTCCTTCCCACTAAATAACTTTTCATCCTCCAAAAGTATGAATATTTCAACAAATTAGGGATGATAACTCTTACTCATTCTTCCACCTTATTGAAATGCTCTTATTCAATAACTTAGTAATGATGAAGCTTCTTCACTCTTCCACCTTGTTGAACATTCTGGGACTGAATTTCATCTTAGATCTTGGATCTTGGATCTTGGATACTAGATCAGTGTACTTTTGTCTACTTCTCTCGAATATGTCTCTGACTCTGACTCTTTGGCAACTTACGATAATTAAATATAGCTCTGGTTTTGTCTCATAGATTCCTTCATAACAAAAGTCTGCTCACTGAATCTCTACAATATCCAAATCTGGATCATGTACTCAACATCCAGTCCCATCTCCTTCTTTGTTGAAGATAGTCTATCTCGACCATCATGAAACCAAGTCAAATGTTGATCTATGCCTTGCCCATTTGGACTCATTGTTCTTGTACTATTGATGTACCTGTAGGAGTCTTTGGATGAATTCTCTGACCATTTCCTCTCTCCTTCCTTGAAAGAAACTCTAAACATGTTCTCTGTATTCATTGTATTGTTTGACCTTCTTATGCTCAAGGTATACATCTACATGGACATGACATGATATTCTAGAGATCCTTATAACATACATATTTACAAGTATATACCTCTATCCATTTAAGGAAGTTATTTTGTTACCAACTCTAGGAATATTTACATAAATTCGATGCTCTTCCCACTCTCTATCTACATGCTCCAATTTCCTGCATCCTTATGTTCCTTCGCCTTCGATACTTCAGAATAAGAATGTTAACTTAGAAAATTTGTTCCATATGAATTTCTTCAACTGATAGTAAGACAATTCCTTTTATCTTCACTATTGTCGAAAGGATTAGAAATCTCTATAAGATCCCTCTCACTCTTGAAAATTGATAAAGGTGGCTATATATAAATCTTACAAGACTCCTCTCACTCTTGAAAATTTATAAAGGTGACTATATAGAAATATTACAAGACTCCTCTTAGTCTTAAAATTATCTAATGAGTGGCTAACAAGAATTGTAGTACAACATTAGTAATAGACTTTAAAAGGCATTTAGATATGCATATTGTCTTGCAAATTTACAAATATACATATTTACAATGAAATCCTTTCTGGTAGATGGTTTTCTTCATGGAATCATTCTTCCAATTGTACTATAAGGAGTCTCACAACTTCCTATCTCCGACAATGCCTCTAACGTTGATGTTGAATATGACATTGAATCTAACACTAAATATGATGTTGAATCCAAGAAACCATTAGACCCAATTATAGGTCTTCCAAGTAACCTATATAACCTCTCCTTGTGAAAACCAAGCACTATTGCAATGTATTGAGTAGCTTCCCTTGAATACACAAGTACATGTCCATCCTGGAATGCGACTGCATATCCTTTATCTTCAAAAGATGCAATTGAGAGTAGGTTTACTTTTAAATATGGAACATACAACATATGTTCTATTCCTAGAAATCTTCCCGACTTGAGCTGGAATCTTACATATCCAAACCCTCTTATTGTTTGAGGTTGGTGTTACAAAAAAACCATGAATTCAACATTCAATACAAATTTTAACTTTAACTCTAACCTATATTTATATTACTTGAAATATAGGTCAGAGTTAAAGTCAATTAGAGTTGTCCAAGCCTTGAAAGTCCTATAATATATGTGAAATGAAAAAAAATTATGAAGATGAGGAAGAATATTGTTTTCACTACATTTGTTGCAAGAAGTCTCACTTTATTTTGATGCACTATGTGCAAATTATATACACTTATTGTACATCATGCAAGTGATAAGTGAAACTTTGAATTGAATGGGACAATGGCAGTGATCAATTGTGAATTATAATTCAATAAGTGTCATAAAGAACCAAATTTTGAATTGAGATTTTATCATTTGAAATTCTCAAGAATCTTTGTTGAAGATTGAAAATAGTGATGGTATTATCCCCCAATGTGAAATTGGCCTGGTCCCTTGCATATTGCCATATCATCCAAATAACATCAAGTGAAAATAATAAAATAGATTGAATACACAAAAAAAGCTAAAGTTAAAAAACTATAAGTTTGATTCTTGTGTGTTATGATCCATTCTTTCAGGAAAGAGATTGGTATTTAGACCCTAGAAGATCAAGAGACAACACAAAATCAATGTACAATACAAAGTGGATTGGAATGAGCGGGCTAAGAAGTTTGTCGATGTGACTACTTCAACTTTATCAAACTATAGTTATATGCAGCAAAAACTTTACAACAACACTACCATTTCATTGTATTGGGAATTTACATCTATTCTAGTATGATTTCTAAACACCTAACCCTCACATACATCTAGGACAAGACATTGACTAAATATAGGGTAGACCTCTGTAAATAGCCACCCTATAAACACATTTTTCTTTCAATGAGATAGAGATTTCAATGGATTTAACCTCAGGTTTAGGTTAAGGCAGCTTGGGACTATGATAGTGAGCACTCTACTTTCCATTGTAGCCTTCTCCTACTCCACCTTAGCATTATTTGGCAGTTGGAATGATTATGAAATTTCTTGCGAGAGCACTCAATATGGTGCCACTCATCTTTCTTTTGCTCTTATTCTTTCTTGATTTCACCACATATTTATAGAAATTGGTTGTCTTTGAACTCCTTCTTCAAACCTACCAAGAACAGAAGGTGTCAGAAGTTTCCTTCTAATAAAGCTAAGTGTTGGCTACGATATTGCATCATCCTTTGCAAAGTGCCCAATATCCTTAAAAAATGGACAAATTCCCTGCTTCAAAAGAGTCCCATAAATCTAGTGGTAGTGTATCAAAAATGTCAATTTGTCTATTAAAGAATATAGGAACGAGAGACATACTTTCAATGAATATCTTCCAATGTGAGCTTACCCATGGGTGCATCTTGGAGCCTTTCACACAAAGGATAATAGAACACCAAAACATTTGTAATTTCCAATGCTTTCCTAATAACTTTGATGGGATCGTTACCTTTATTTGATGGCTCAAATGGTTACTGATATCATGCTCATTTATGTTGTTGTTATAAGGGTTAAAATAGGAAAATGTTTGTTGTCCAGAATTAGCTTTTAACAGTCATAAACAATAATATTCACCTCTGATCTTTAACACTCTAAATGTTGATAATAAACACAAGCATACCACAAATTTATACTCTGAGATTTTTGGTCAACATGACCCTGGAAAAACCCCCATGGGGAAAACTAGTGAAGAGGAAATTTATTAGGAGCTTTAAGGAAAAATATTACAACAAAGATTACAACCAATTTATCTCTGGTTAGTTGCCAAATATTTCTTGGAATTTGTGCCACTAGAGAGCCTAGGAAACAATTCCCTTTTCCTCAGACTTTAGCATTGTATTTCCTAAAGATGTTATTGTGCAATGCCTTGGAATCCATGCCCTTCCTAAGCTGCAAGTGCACCCTTACTTGGGCTTCTAGTGCACCCTTCCTTGGCTGCAAGTGCGCCTCTCCTTGGCTGCAAGTGTGCCCTTGCTGTAGCACCCTCTTCCCAAGACTAGTGCACCATTCTTCCTTTCCTTCTCCAAATTCTTCTTCTCCTCTCCTCCTTCTCTTCATTCACTTATAGAGACAATGCACCCCCCTTTTCCTCTTCTCTTCTCTTTATCCCCATCCTTAGGGTAACCTAGGAACCAATGGCTAGGATTAGATCTTAGCCAACCGAGATCAAGGGTGGAGATTAAATCTCCCTCTTTACTTAAGTTCCCTAAGTCACTTTATGATTGATGAGCTCATAAAGTCACTTTAACTTTATAACATAAAGTAAAGTGAGGGAAGGGTAATTTTCCCCCTTTAGTGTTAGGTACATCAATAATATTAGGGGACAACTTCCCAAGGTACCAAAACTCAACACTCCCTCTTACAGAGGAAAGTGTTCTTCACCACTCCCATCTTGTCTCTAAATTAGACATGCTTTCCCCTTGGAAAATACTTCATGAGAATGTCTTCAATCTTCTCATCAATAAATATGTACTCAAGTTGAATTGCTCCTCTCTGAACCCAATCAAGGATGAAGTGGTATCTGATCTCTATGTGCTTTGACCTGTCATGAAAGATTGGATTCTCAGAGAATTTGATACAACTCCAATTATCACAGCGAATCACAGTAGGCCTCAACTCATGACCAAATAAAGAAACCAATAACTTGTGAAGCCAAATAGCCTCGTAATTGGCCTAACTAGCTTCCATATACTCTGGCTCAATAGAACTAAGTGCCACTGATTTCTGTTTCCAGTTGAACCAGGAAACAACCGTTGATCCCAACCCAAAACAACACCCTAAAGTGCTCTTCTTGTCAACTTCACATCCTGCCCAGTATGAGTCTGTATATCCAATAAACATGACCCCATCACCTCTGACATAGTCCAAACCATACTCCACTGACCCTACTATGTACCTCAAAACATGTTTTGTTGCTATCAAGTGCACTCTCCTATGCTCCACCATATATTGACTGAGAGTTTTCACAACCAAACAAATATATGGTCTAGTGTTGACTAGATACATCAATGAACCAACCAACTAATGATATCTCATGGAATCCACTAAATCGGACTCAAAATCACTAAGCTTCCTCCATTTGGTGACCATAGGTGTTGACATGGGTCTACAATCCTCCATCTAAAATCTACTAATAATATTTGTTGCATACCTCCCTTGTCCCAAAAATACGTTCCCATCCTCCTGCCAAACCTCCATGTCAAACAAAAAATGCATCAATCTTATGTCCTTCTTCTCAAACTTTGAAGCAAGACCCCTCTTGAAATCATCTATGAGCTCCTCCCCTCCAGTGATAAAAAACTCATCAACATATAGGATAAGAATGGGAGTATCCTCTCCACAAACAATGTAATAGAGATTTAGATCCACCTCACTCTTCTCAAAGCCCATCTATAGCAAGTAAGAGTCAATCCTGGAATACGAAGCTTGTGGAGATTTCTTTAGACCATATAATGCCTTTTTCAAGAGGCAGACGTGGGACTCTCTCCCAAACACCTCGAACCTCTATGGTTTCTCAATGTATACCTCCTCCTCTATAAGAGAATTTAGAAATTTTGTCTTCATATCCATTTGATGTATATTCCAACCCATCTCTGCTGCAATGGCCATAATACTCATGATGTAAGTATATCTCGCAATTGGTGCAAATGTCTCATCATAGTCAATCCCTTCAACCTGATAGAATCCTCTCGCCACAAATCGAGCCTTTTGTTTCTCAATGCTTCTATCTGCAACATACTTTATCTTGTACAACCACCTGGAAGTCACAATTGACTTCCCCTCTGGTCTAGGCCCCACCTTCCACACATCATTCCGCATAATGGAATCATACTCCTCCTACATTGAATTTGTCTAGAACTGTTGTTTTTCTTTCTGCTCAAAAGTAGTGGGCTAGGAATCTGTGATGCTAGTCACCATGAACAAGTATGAACCAAACCTCTTTGGTGCTATGTTCTCTCTCATCAACCTTTATGGCTCACCAACATGCTCCTTGGCTTCCTTCAAGGTCTCTTGAAACCATCTTGGTCTCCTCTTCTCTTAAGTAACCTCCTATGAAACAGTACCCTCATGCCCCTCACTCTCATCCATAGATCTCACCATAGATGTATGAGATCCTGAAGCACATGCACCTATGGTCTATGTACCATACACATGTGATCCTGTAGTTGTACTGGGTGGACCAGTCAGCCCTGAACTCAGTGTAATAGACACCTAAGGATGTGTCCCCTGTGATGTATCATCCTACATATGTGGGACCTTCTCAACCTTATCTCTCAACTCACAAGATCTCTGAAAGGATCTATCCTCCTCAAATATAACATCCTCATAAAAATTCTCCTCAATGTTGGTATGTAGATATGACAGGCCTTTGAGACCCCATTATATCCAACTAGGATCCCCTTCTCTGTTGTGGGATCCAACTTTGTCCTCTTCTCAGAAGGGACATGAGAGAAAGTTAGACACCCAAATATGTGAAGGTGTCCAACATCTGGCCTCCTCCCAATGAAGGCCTCCTTAGGAGTCTTTCTCCCTAGAGATCTATGTGGACTCATGTTCAGTAGATGCATTACAGTATTGCAAGCCTCATCCCATAAGAAAAATGGCAACCCCTGATCATGAAACATAAATCTTGCTACACCAACAATAGTCGTATTCTTCCTCTCAACAACCCCATTCTCTTGGGGGTTGTAAGGAATGATCAACTATCTCCTAATACCCTTTTGCGTGAAAAAGTATCTAAACTCTGTGGAGGTATACTCACCCCCATTGTATGACCTCAAGACCTTGATCCTTCTCCCTGTCTAGTTCTCTACAAGAGCCTTAAACTCTTGGAACCTCTTAAAGACCTCACTCTTGGTCTTCAAGAAATAGATCCAGGGCTTTCTGGAGTGGTCATCAATGAATTTTATATAATACTCACATCCACCCAAGGAAACTAATGACATGGGCCCACACACATCAGAGTGTACCAAATCAAGCATCCCAGCTGATCTACTGTCACTACTCGAAAAGACAGTCTTGGTGTACTTCCCAAGAGCACACACCCTGCATACCTCTTAATGCTCAGTGTCGAACTGTGGAAATCCTGTCACAATATCCCTCGGCACCCTCAAAGCTCCATGATGCAAGTTGTGACATCCCCAAAAATTAAAATATTTGAAATTTAAAATTTGCTGGAAAATTTATTCCATTTTTAGTAAATTCGAATTTGGAATTTTTTTTCCATTTATGGCAATTCCGAATTTCGAATTTGATAATTGTAATTAATTATTATGACTATTGGGCAGAGACCTGTGTTGACTCAACTAACTATTTGACTATGACACTTCTATGAAAATAGAATATTTTATATTGATTGCAGGAGGACAAATGGAACAGCCATGTTAAAATTAGTTGACCATGACTCCATGAGTGGGGAACATGTTGGAACTACCCCTAGGCTGATTTTTACAAGTGGAAAATCAGTGATTTGGCCATTGGCAGCCCCTGAAAATCAGGGATTTAGAAAGCTGCGAAAATTCCCAAGGGAGGGAAAAAGGACCTAGGCAAATTGATAAATAAGCATATGTGAGGAGGCAGGATGCTGCCAAGTATGCTGAGAAAAGAGACTGATTTGTTTTCCTTGCTATTATGAACACTGAATGAGTGTGAGGCAAGAAGGATCTACCAGAATTGAAGTACATTGCTGAAGAGGAGTTTCCAAGTTCGCCCCCATGGGTTCATGGCTAGGCTAGGGGGTGAATTGGGCAAGTAGTTTTGGCTTCCCTATTCTACAGTTGGGAGGAATGTGGTTGTTCCATTTGTCTTCCCGCGAGATTGGTTCAGATATGTTAAATTCCTCCTCCTTTGTTTTTGAATAACTTTAGATATCTGATATTATGCATCTGTTGGTGTTAAATTGAATAATTTCCATGGATGATATATGTTCATCTGTCTGAAGTTGCAGTCAAAAGTTAAAAGTATTCTTGGCAGAACTGCTTATGTACATCCGAACCTGAAAGAATAGATAAATACCTAGGAATTGAACAGTCTGTATATACGTTACATAACAACTCGTATATATATGTATATGTCATTACAATTCATTATATGTTATAGGTACAATTGTATTAATATGGGTTCTGTATGTATATATGGGATAGTCATCTATTCTAATAAAGAGATACACTTATATTAATACTATAAGGGTTAACCATTGCCATTACAGTCCCATGTATGAATGTACGAACTTATAAACAACACCTATTGTCCATAATAGAAATAGAATTAACTCTGGCAGTGAACAAATTTACAAATTATTGTGTCTTAGTTGAGCCTAGGATAGATCTAAATTTTTCTGCCGAAACAATCAAATTCATCTCACAACTTCTGAAAAACTTTAAGTTCTGGTAATATCCCTCTACCGGTTATGAGATCATCGTGATTCGTATGAATTTAAAAAAAAAAAAAAAAGGTTTACTCTTGTAACGGACTTTCAAACCTATGCAAACATTTATAGTAAAACTAGAAAAATATCAGAGGCTTTATGTTAACTGTACATATTTAAAGACAGACAACTATATATGGTTTACGTAGTACCAAATACCCTTACGACTACAACGAGGGATACATATGCAAGTGTCCATAAAATAAATATTATAATGAATGGCATAGAATTAGTAGCATATATTTATGCAATGAATATGCCATAATCAAAACACAACACCATAACAACATTACAATGATAAAATTCAGTTCTTTCTTAACACAGAAGGCGTAGATTCCAGTTATGTCGATTTGACAAGAAAACGAAGAAAACGATTAATTCAGACTCTCTTATTCGTAAATAGGGATTTTAGTTACAGAAAATTGGAGTACACTCGGATTATAAAACATAATAAAGATCAGTCTGAACTACTATATATCCGGAATGAAATATCACAAGAGAAAACATAAGAGTTTTATTATCAACACTCGTATAGTTATGCCAAAGATCTACGATTGCCAAATGAATTGAAATCAGGCTACAAGAGATGGAAATAAAATACCATACTTAAATTCTTTTCATTTCATAAATGTCGAGAAAACAATCCATTACAGGAAAGAAATCTAACATATTCTTCCTT
>JZKD02S2418853.1:238917-263027 GCA_000966675.3 Picea glauca | reverse complement strand
ATCCACTCAAGGGGTGAGATGGATTGCCCAATGCAATGGTGCTAGCATACTCTTGGTGAGAATAGAGGATTCCTCAAGAGAATAGTAGCAGCATAACTTTGCTATTGAATTCCTTGAAAAATAAAGTGCACCCATGGAATTTTTATAGCACCTCTTTGAGGTATTGTTCAACCAGCTTGTAGTATGTAAAGAGGCTAATTAGGGAATTTCTAGGTCTTTGAACAACCACCCAGTCAGATCCAGTCCAGATTTGAGTGTCAAATCAACTTGGAAGCTGAACCAGAAGTGGGTGGGAGGCCGACCACGCTCATAAATGCGTCGTTCTCACATGTGCATGGCTTTTTGCGACCATAGTCATGCATCAGGCGCATGTGTGCTTTTCCTGCATTTCTGTTTTGTGCATGTGCGCGCGCGCCCTGTATAATCATAGCGCACTTTAATTTCGTCACTGTTTGTATAATTTTTGACACTTTGGAGATGCTTTTGTGCTAATTTTGGTCCATGGGTGACTTCATAACTGTTTGGCGATGTTGAATTCTCGTAACCATTTGCGGATGAAATTTCAGTGATAACAGACATGATGAGGATGTATGTGATGGATAATCCATCAAAATGGGAAGACTACATTCACTTAGTAGAGCTTGCTTACAACAATGGGTATCAAACATATTTAAAGATGAGCCCATTTGAATCACTTTATGGTAGAAAGTGTTGCACACCAGTATGTTGGGACAACCCAGCAGATCGCACAATAGTTGGGCCAAATTTTCTTCAGGAAATGGAGGAGTAGATGGTAAGGATCGGGCATAATTTAAAAGATGCCCGAGACATGCAGAAAATTTTCGTAGATAAAGGAAAAACACACAAATATTTTAAAGTGGGTGATCACATGTTTTTGAAAGTGAAAGATAGGGACAATTCCCTGAAGTTGGGAAAGTGTTCTAAGTTAGCAATGTGCTATTGTGGGTCATTTGAAATTCTTGAAAGGATTGGTCATGTCGCATATATGTTTTCATTTCCTGCATCCTTGTGTATTCATAATGATTTCCATGTGCCATTGCTTAAGAAGTATGTACCTAATGCTAATCATATTATTGATTAGAATGTGATTCAGGTGGAGCTAGAAGGCGATTTCCAAGTGTGATCAGTTTGCATATTGGACTAGAAAGTAAAACAAATTTGAAATCAATCCATGGAGATGGTAAAGGTCCAATGGACCTGGTACAATCCCGAGGATGAAACCTGGGAGAGCGAGGAAGCTATGCGAGTAAAGTATCCTCATAGTTTTGAAAATCTTTGAAATTTTGTATGTACATGTGTATATGATGCACTGAGGACAATGCATAAATAAGGGGGAGGGGAATGTAATGTCCTTGATCTGGACCCTTTGTAATTGTACATATAGTTTGGTGAGTTATTGGTACTAATTGTTAATGTAATGTACATATAGGTTGGTGAGTTATTGGTACTAATTGTTAATGTAATGTACATATAGGTTGGTGAGTCGTTGACCCCTGGTTTTGGTGTTGCACGCACCTGGATAAGTGCATGACGAGTTGTTATCAAGACAGGGGCCGCACATGTAATAGTGTTGCATGCACCCAGGTAAGTGAAAACATTGCACCATCTTGCACGCACTTGGGTAAGTGCGCGGTAATGACCTGGAAGTGCGTAGAGTTGAGATGTGTGTGTGTGTGTGTGTCACTATATATGTTTTGAGGTTGAGACACCTGTGTGACTATTGGGCTGGTGACCTGGGATGCAGATAGGCTAGTGCACCTGTAAAAACAAATTATGCCTCGGGAAACATGACACCTACCTCGGGAAACGTGTCATGTATTTAGGTGGTTTTTCAGCACATGGTTTTTTGCCAATGGTTTTCTATTTCCGGTTAAGGAAATAGGGTTTTGGACTAATCCAAGTCATTGGGTTAGGGTTTTGGATGCCACTGGATCCTATGTGTATATTGTATTGTAAACAATGTAACACAATGAATGAATATAATATATGTTGGTTTTCCCGGTTTGGGTTTCTAGGGGAAAAATCTCTGTGTAATGTTTGTATTTACCATTGTATCTTTTCTGTTCTTTTCTGAATATTTGTTTACAGTAGACATTGTACAAGGTCAGAATTTACAAATATAATAATGATTATTAATATAATATTACATTTCTACGCATAGACAGACTTAACGAAAAGAGATGGGGGGGCAACTCCACTGAAAAAGGGAAAAGGGGGGAATATTTTATTAATATTTCTGAAAAGTGTAATGTAGATAATTATTTTATCCTAAGTTCCCGAGGGTAGGGAACAGGTCACCAAGTGGCTTAAAGATACTTCTAAAGGTGACAAGTGTCAAGTGGAAGGCATTCAATATATATTGTTGGCCTTAGTGTACTTTTGGAATTATGGCATGATTATGATCATTGAGAGAAGGATTGGGGATGATTTCATGTTTTCAGAATCTCATGAATAGAAGGGGGTCGCACTATATGGAAAATAAAATTATTACCTTATCTGAACAAAGAATCGTGTAAGGAGTTGAGGGGATATAATGAGAGTTATTGTCGAGGGGACCGGTTGACAAATCATGAGCAATCTCTCTAGGTGAAATACTGGTTGTTGAGAAGTGGTTGTCATACCCGTGAGCATACTTTGCAGGTGAGAGTGTTAAGAATTGTTCTCTGTTGCACTGAGTCACAGGTCTCAAAGACTTCCTCTCCGTCCTATTGTTGGTAACCCTAAAAGGGAAGTGGGGCAACATAAGGACTGTTGAGCAGAGAAGGGGCACACTTTCTTAGGTGTGACATGTGCATGGGGAATGAGGGATTGTGGGCTAGTTGCAATAATGGGGACCTTGGAATGAGAAATTATGTTGAGAGTCAGACCTTAGACTGTCGTTGGAAGTATTTTTCCTTGTGGAGTTTGAGCCCCAGCTCAGGGGTGACCTGTTACTAAAATTTTATGAGCAACAAAGTCTATGGATGGGAGGAACTTTTGAGTTATGCATGCAGTTGGTGATTTTCATCAAAGATAAGTGTTCTTTATGTTCTTGTCTTGTTTAATGTGTGCATATTTTTCTATGCTTGATATGGGTTAATTCTTGTATGTAGTCACATACATGTGATTTTTTTTATTTCGTTTAATGATGTTTACACCTATAAGTATGGTGCTTGTATCCTATATTTATAGTTGTGCATGAGCATGTCAGTTGATGATATCCTTTTCTGTTAAGATAATCTTGTGATTTTGGTTATGAGTCTTGAAAAGAGGATTGGGTAGCTGGATGAGTAGGAAAGTAGCCCGTGTGCACAGGAGGCCGGAATTCATGTGTGCGTTTAAGTAAATAGACTCTGAACACAGTGAAATCAGAATTAGCACATGATGCCTAGATGGATGTGTGTGTGGTTGTATTGTGTGATCAGTATGTTGGTGTGCACAGTTATTGAGTTACTTCCATTGCTTAAGGTTGTGTTAAAAGGAGAATTTTTCTTCCACTATTATAAGTTGTGTGACATGACTCAAGCCCGGGTTGAGCACATTACTTCAAGTGATACTGCGTGAACTTGTGTTAGAGTAGAATCTGCACAGTGAACTTTTAGAGTAACATTGATCAGTAATAAGCTAGATGATGTTACAGTTTGGCTGACTCAGAGCCAAAAAAGTTGAGGTTGTGTGATGTGGCCCAGCCTAAGGTGGCTTGGGACATTACAGATTAGGTCGTTGACCTTGATGATCGAAAGTTTACTGCAGGTCATGTTTTTATCCTTGGTTCAGGACCTGTCACTTGGGCCTATAAGAAACAACTGGTTATTCCTCTTTCTTTAGTAGAATAAGAGTATCGAGAAATGATTAATGCAAGTTAGGAAGCCTTATGGCTAGATCCTTTCAGAGTTTGGATTCCAGTAGTAGCACCCGACCACCCTTTGGTGCGACAATCAGAGTGCCATCAAGATCACCAAAGATCCAATTCAACATTAGTGTGGTGAACACATAAAGCTACACATGCACATCATCAGAAAGCTCATTCACGATTGAGTTATTGAAGTGCTCTTTTTCCCTACAGAAGATCAAGTTGCATACATTTTTACAAATTCTCTTACAGAAGTGAAGTTTTCCAAACTTCAATCTATGTTAGGAGTCCAAGAAGTTGTCGTTAAGGGGGGATAGGCTCTAATGTCTCCTATTATGTTGGCTTTTAAAATCCTTCAATCCTATATAATATGAAAATCCTTAGATACCAATATTAATCTTAAAAACCCATATTAGCATCTAACTTGATTTAGAATAATTCTTGATTGTATTGAGGTGATTTGTAGAACACATGATGATGTGCTTACTATCCAAAATATCACAAAATGATGAACAACTTGAAGAATAATGATATAACACAATATAAAATAAAATAACTCAAATATACAATATTGATGACAGAGTTTACTACATCTATGGGTTCCCTTTAAACAATGAGACTGCTTTTCATAATCTCAAAATGTCAAATTACAATACAAAATTGACTTACAAATCCAAATTTGAAGTCACTCTTCAATTTCATTGCTCAAACTAAAAAATGGAGTATACCATTGAATTCATTGCGAAATTCTGAGAAAAAATGAGTTAATATTGACCATATTCTGAAATGGCTCAATTTTACCCTCTTTACATGTCAAACAATGCACTATGGCGCTCATTAATGGAAATCTGGACTAAAACTTTCATAGACAGCATCTTATAACAAAAAAAACATCACCATCATACTCCTCTCGAGAAAATGAGAAAAATGAGTATAAACATGCCTATGTGTGGACATGGTACTCCATGGCACACAAATCTATGCAACACCAAATCTTGGCTTCTCTAGGCACGCACTTCGAGACATGTATTGTACCTTCTCTTGGGATCCATGCACACCTCAGCATTTGTGTTGAGCTTTGGAATTTGTGCCCATTAACTAGGATAGGTCAACCAAACCATGGCCCGACCAAACCGTGGCCCGACCTTGGTGCTAATGTCAACATCAATTTAAATTCATTTCGTTGGAGTACCCATAATAAGTGGCACCCTTGGCACATTGGTTAAGGTATTGGAATACATGGAGGAGGTCGCAGGTTCAATCCCCACGAACCTCTCCTTTGTGGGTGTTTAGTTGTAACTATATACTATATATATATGGCATATTATTTGTTATATGGTGGCAGACAATTGTTAACTCCTCGTAATTCTAGAGTATGGTTGTATGGAATCCAGATAAACCATAGGTCGGGGGCTAGCCCTCGGCCCCTTTTCCTGCCAAACATAGAATTTAATGAACTTAAATATATTTTGAACCATATGATTATCAAGTCAAATCCTTTGGCATATTGATAAGTCCTTTGAATTTTATGCAAGAGGTCGAGGGTTCAACCTCAATTGACTAATAATCTTTTGTAATATATAAAAAATAGAAATCCAATGGGAGGTTGCCATGTGGTAGCCTCTCATTGGTCTACCTATATAGACCATGCCACATGTCACCATATAGTTAGCCCATATCACTACTTTATCACTCGTAGGGCCCCTGCTATCTACCAAGTGTCACATTGTGGGGTTTCCACATCATCACTATATGTCTTGTATGGTCATTCTATGTGTCACCCTTCCAGTGGTGACACGTGTCACCTTGACTTTGATTTTTTGTCATGTTTGAGAAAAACTTTGACCAGCCATAACGTTTGCATACAAACTCCGTTTGACGCAATTTTTGCATCGTTGGAAAGATATCATCGATATCTACACATTGAAGTCACTTTAGAGAAAATTTGAGACGATCAAATTTTGAGAATTTATGGATCCTCTTGGACCTCTATGAGCATTTTGGATCTTCCTAGACCTCTGTAAGCATTTTGTATCCTCTTGGATCACTCCTTCCCACTAAATAACTTTTCATCCTCCAAAAGTATGAATATTTCAACAAATTAGGGATGATAACTCTTACTCATTCTTCCACCTTATTGAAATGCTCTTATTCAATAACTTAGTAATGATGAAGCTTCTTCACTCTTCCACCTTGTTGAACATTCTGGGACTGAATTTCATCTTAGATCTTGGATCTTGGATCTTGGATACTAGATCAGTGTACTTTTGTCTACTTCTCTCGAATATGTCTCTGACTCTGACTCTTTGGCAACTTACGATAATTAAATATAGCTCTGGTTTTGTCTCATAGATTCCTTCATAACAAAAGTCTGCTCACTGAATCTCTACAATATCCAAATCTGGATCATGTACTCAACATCCAGTCCCATCTCCTTCTTTGTTGAAGATAGTCTATCTCGACCATCATGAAACCAAGTCAAATGTTGATCTATGCCTTGCCCATTTGGACTCATTGTTCTTGTACTATTGATGTACCTGTAGGAGTCTTTGGATGAATTCTCTGACCATTTCCTCTCTCCTTCCTTGAAAGAAACTCTAAACATGTTCTCTGTATTCATTGTATTGTTTGACCTTCTTATGCTCAAGGTATACATCTACATGGACATGACATGATATTCTAGAGATCCTTATAACATACATATTTACAAGTATATACCTCTATCCATTTAAGGAAGTTATTTTGTTACCAACTCTAGGAATATTTACATAAATTCGATGCTCTTCCCACTCTCTATCTACATGCTCCAATTTCCTGCATCCTTATGTTCCTTCGCCTTCGATACTTCAGAATAAGAATGTTAACTTAGAAAATTTGTTCCATATGAATTTCTTCAACTGATAGTAAGACAATTCCTTTTATCTTCACTATTGTCGAAAGGATTAGAAATCTCTATAAGATCCCTCTCACTCTTGAAAATTGATAAAGGTGGCTATATATAAATCTTACAAGACTCCTCTCACTCTTGAAAATTTATAAAGGTGACTATATAGAAATATTACAAGACTCCTCTTAGTCTTAAAATTATCTAATGAGTGGCTAACAAGAATTGTAGTACAACATTAGTAATAGACTTTAAAAGGCATTTAGATATGCATATTGTCTTGCAAATTTACAAATATACATATTTACAATGAAATCCTTTCTGGTAGATGGTTTTCTTCATGGAATCATTCTTCCAATTGTACTATAAGGAGTCTCACAACTTCCTATCTCCGACAATGCCTCTAACGTTGATGTTGAATATGACATTGAATCTAACACTAAATATGATGTTGAATCCAAGAAACCATTAGACCCAATTATAGGTCTTCCAAGTAACCTATATAACCTCTCCTTGTGAAAACCAAGCACTATTGCAATGTATTGAGTAGCTTCCCTTGAATACACAAGTACATGTCCATCCTGGAATGCGACTGCATATCCTTTATCTTCAAAAGATGCAATTGAGAGTAGGTTTACTTTTAAATATGGAACATACAACATATGTTCTATTCCTAGAAATCTTCCCGACTTGAGCTGGAATCTTACATATCCAAACCCTCTTATTGTTTGAGGTTGGTGTTACAAAAAAACCATGAATTCAACATTCAATACAAATTTTAACTTTAACTCTAACCTATATTTATATTACTTGAAATATAGGTCAGAGTTAAAGTCAATTAGAGTTGTCCAAGCCTTGAAAGTCCTATAATATATGTGAAATGAAAAAAAATTATGAAGATGAGGAAGAATATTGTTTTCACTACATTTGTTGCAAGAAGTCTCACTTTATTTTGATGCACTATGTGCAAATTATATACACTTATTGTACATCATGCAAGTGATAAGTGAAACTTTGAATTGAATGGGACAATGGCAGTGATCAATTGTGAATTATAATTCAATAAGTGTCATAAAGAACCAAATTTTGAATTGAGATTTTATCATTTGAAATTCTCAAGAATCTTTGTTGAAGATTGAAAATAGTGATGGTATTATCCCCCAATGTGAAATTGGCCTGGTCCCTTGCATATTGCCATATCATCCAAATAACATCAAGTGAAAATAATAAAATAGATTGAATACACAAAAAAAGCTAAAGTTAAAAAACTATAAGTTTGATTCTTGTGTGTTATGATCCATTCTTTCAGGAAAGAGATTGGTATTTAGACCCTAGAAGATCAAGAGACAACACAAAATCAATGTACAATACAAAGTGGATTGGAATGAGCGGGCTAAGAAGTTTGTCGATGTGACTACTTCAACTTTATCAAACTATAGTTATATGCAGCAAAAACTTTACAACAACACTACCATTTCATTGTATTGGGAATTTACATCTATTCTAGTATGATTTCTAAACACCTAACCCTCACATACATCTAGGACAAGACATTGACTAAATATAGGGTAGACCTCTGTAAATAGCCACCCTATAAACACATTTTTCTTTCAATGAGATAGAGATTTCAATGGATTTAACCTCAGGTTTAGGTTAAGGCAGCTTGGGACTATGATAGTGAGCACTCTACTTTCCATTGTAGCCTTCTCCTACTCCACCTTAGCATTATTTGGCAGTTGGAATGATTATGAAATTTCTTGCGAGAGCACTCAATATGGTGCCACTCATCTTTCTTTTGCTCTTATTCTTTCTTGATTTCACCACATATTTATAGAAATTGGTTGTCTTTGAACTCCTTCTTCAAACCTACCAAGAACAGAAGGTGTCAGAAGTTTCCTTCTAATAAAGCTAAGTGTTGGCTACGATATTGCATCATCCTTTGCAAAGTGCCCAATATCCTTAAAAAATGGACAAATTCCCTGCTTCAAAAGAGTCCCATAAATCTAGTGGTAGTGTATCAAAAATGTCAATTTGTCTATTAAAGAATATAGGAACGAGAGACATACTTTCAATGAATATCTTCCAATGTGAGCTTACCCATGGGTGCATCTTGGAGCCTTTCACACAAAGGATAATAGAACACCAAAACATTTGTAATTTCCAATGCTTTCCTAATAACTTTGATGGGATCGTTACCTTTATTTGATGGCTCAAATGGTTACTGATATCATGCTCATTTATGTTGTTGTTATAAGGGTTAAAATAGGAAAATGTTTGTTGTCCAGAATTAGCTTTTAACAGTCATAAACAATAATATTCACCTCTGATCTTTAACACTCTAAATGTTGATAATAAACACAAGCATACCACAAATTTATACTCTGAGATTTTTGGTCAACATGACCCTGGAAAAACCCCCATGGGGAAAACTAGTGAAGAGGAAATTTATTAGGAGCTTTAAGGAAAAATATTACAACAAAGATTACAACCAATTTATCTCTGGTTAGTTGCCAAATATTTCTTGGAATTTGTGCCACTAGAGAGCCTAGGAAACAATTCCCTTTTCCTCAGACTTTAGCATTGTATTTCCTAAAGATGTTATTGTGCAATGCCTTGGAATCCATGCCCTTCCTAAGCTGCAAGTGCACCCTTACTTGGGCTTCTAGTGCACCCTTCCTTGGCTGCAAGTGCGCCTCTCCTTGGCTGCAAGTGTGCCCTTGCTGTAGCACCCTCTTCCCAAGACTAGTGCACCATTCTTCCTTTCCTTCTCCAAATTCTTCTTCTCCTCTCCTCCTTCTCTTCATTCACTTATAGAGACAATGCACCCCCCTTTTCCTCTTCTCTTCTCTTTATCCCCATCCTTAGGGTAACCTAGGAACCAATGGCTAGGATTAGATCTTAGCCAACCGAGATCAAGGGTGGAGATTAAATCTCCCTCTTTACTTAAGTTCCCTAAGTCACTTTATGATTGATGAGCTCATAAAGTCACTTTAACTTTATAACATAAAGTAAAGTGAGGGAAGGGTAATTTTCCCCCTTTAGTGTTAGGTACATCAATAATATTAGGGGACAACTTCCCAAGGTACCAAAACTCAACACTCCCTCTTACAGAGGAAAGTGTTCTTCACCACTCCCATCTTGTCTCTAAATTAGACATGCTTTCCCCTTGGAAAATACTTCATGAGAATGTCTTCAATCTTCTCATCAATAAATATGTACTCAAGTTGAATTGCTCCTCTCTGAACCCAATCAAGGATGAAGTGGTATCTGATCTCTATGTGCTTTGACCTGTCATGAAAGATTGGATTCTCAGAGAATTTGATACAACTCCAATTATCACAGCGAATCACAGTAGGCCTCAACTCATGACCAAATAAAGAAACCAATAACTTGTGAAGCCAAATAGCCTCGTAATTGGCCTAACTAGCTTCCATATACTCTGGCTCAATAGAACTAAGTGCCACTGATTTCTGTTTCCAGTTGAACCAGGAAACAACCGTTGATCCCAACCCAAAACAACACCCTAAAGTGCTCTTCTTGTCAACTTCACATCCTGCCCAGTATGAGTCTGTATATCCAATAAACATGACCCCATCACCTCTGACATAGTCCAAACCATACTCCACTGACCCTACTATGTACCTCAAAACATGTTTTGTTGCTATCAAGTGCACTCTCCTATGCTCCACCATATATTGACTGAGAGTTTTCACAACCAAACAAATATATGGTCTAGTGTTGACTAGATACATCAATGAACCAACCAACTAATGATATCTCATGGAATCCACTAAATCGGACTCAAAATCACTAAGCTTCCTCCATTTGGTGACCATAGGTGTTGACATGGGTCTACAATCCTCCATCTAAAATCTACTAATAATATTTGTTGCATACCTCCCTTGTCCCAAAAATACGTTCCCATCCTCCTGCCAAACCTCCATGTCAAACAAAAAATGCATCAATCTTATGTCCTTCTTCTCAAACTTTGAAGCAAGACCCCTCTTGAAATCATCTATGAGCTCCTCCCCTCCAGTGATAAAAAACTCATCAACATATAGGATAAGAATGGGAGTATCCTCTCCACAAACAATGTAATAGAGATTTAGATCCACCTCACTCTTCTCAAAGCCCATCTATAGCAAGTAAGAGTCAATCCTGGAATACGAAGCTTGTGGAGATTTCTTTAGACCATATAATGCCTTTTTCAAGAGGCAGACGTGGGACTCTCTCCCAAACACCTCGAACCTCTATGGTTTCTCAATGTATACCTCCTCCTCTATAAGAGAATTTAGAAATTTTGTCTTCATATCCATTTGATGTATATTCCAACCCATCTCTGCTGCAATGGCCATAATACTCATGATGTAAGTATATCTCGCAATTGGTGCAAATGTCTCATCATAGTCAATCCCTTCAACCTGATAGAATCCTCTCGCCACAAATCGAGCCTTTTGTTTCTCAATGCTTCTATCTGCAACATACTTTATCTTGTACAACCACCTGGAAGTCACAATTGACTTCCCCTCTGGTCTAGGCCCCACCTTCCACACATCATTCCGCATAATGGAATCATACTCCTCCTACATTGAATTTGTCTAGAACTGTTGTTTTTCTTTCTGCTCAAAAGTAGTGGGCTAGGAATCTGTGATGCTAGTCACCATGAACAAGTATGAACCAAACCTCTTTGGTGCTATGTTCTCTCTCATCAACCTTTATGGCTCACCAACATGCTCCTTGGCTTCCTTCAAGGTCTCTTGAAACCATCTTGGTCTCCTCTTCTCTTAAGTAACCTCCTATGAAACAGTACCCTCATGCCCCTCACTCTCATCCATAGATCTCACCATAGATGTATGAGATCCTGAAGCACATGCACCTATGGTCTATGTACCATACACATGTGATCCTGTAGTTGTACTGGGTGGACCAGTCAGCCCTGAACTCAGTGTAATAGACACCTAAGGATGTGTCCCCTGTGATGTATCATCCTACATATGTGGGACCTTCTCAACCTTATCTCTCAACTCACAAGATCTCTGAAAGGATCTATCCTCCTCAAATATAACATCCTCATAAAAATTCTCCTCAATGTTGGTATGTAGATATGACAGGCCTTTGAGACCCCATTATATCCAACTAGGATCCCCTTCTCTGTTGTGGGATCCAACTTTGTCCTCTTCTCAGAAGGGACATGAGAGAAAGTTAGACACCCAAATATGTGAAGGTGTCCAACATCTGGCCTCCTCCCAATGAAGGCCTCCTTAGGAGTCTTTCTCCCTAGAGATCTATGTGGACTCATGTTCAGTAGATGCATTACAGTATTGCAAGCCTCATCCCATAAGAAAAATGGCAACCCCTGATCATGAAACATAAATCTTGCTACACCAACAATAGTCGTATTCTTCCTCTCAACAACCCCATTCTCTTGGGGGTTGTAAGGAATGATCAACTATCTCCTAATACCCTTTTGCGTGAAAAAGTATCTAAACTCTGTGGAGGTATACTCACCCCCATTGTATGACCTCAAGACCTTGATCCTTCTCCCTGTCTAGTTCTCTACAAGAGCCTTAAACTCTTGGAACCTCTTAAAGACCTCACTCTTGGTCTTCAAGAAATAGATCCAGGGCTTTCTGGAGTGGTCATCAATGAATTTTATATAATACTCACATCCACCCAAGGAAACTAATGACATGGGCCCACACACATCAGAGTGTACCAAATCAAGCATCCCAGCTGATCTACTGTCACTACTCGAAAAGACAGTCTTGGTGTACTTCCCAAGAGCACACACCCTGCATACCTCTTAATGCTCAGTGTCGAACTGTGGAAATCCTGTCACAATATCCCTCGGCACCCTCAAAGCTCCATGATGCAAGTTGTGACATCCCCAAAAATTAAAATATTTGAAATTTAAAATTTGCTGGAAAATTTATTCCATTTTTAGTAAATTCGAATTTGGAATTTTTTTTCCATTTATGGCAATTCCGAATTTCGAATTTGATAATTGTAATTAATTATTATGACTATTGGGCAGAGACCTGTGTTGACTCAACTAACTATTTGACTATGACACTTCTATGAAAATAGAATATTTTATATTGATTGCAGGAGGACAAATGGAACAGCCATGTTAAAATTAGTTGACCATGACTCCATGAGTGGGGAACATGTTGGAACTACCCCTAGGCTGATTTTTACAAGTGGAAAATCAGTGATTTGGCCATTGGAAGCCCCTGAAAATCAGGGATTTAGAAAGCTGCGAAAATTCCCAAGGGAGGGAAAAAGGACCTAGGCAAATTGATAAATAAGCATATGTGAGGAGGCAGGATGCTGCCAAGTATGCTGAGAAAAGAGACTGATTTGTTTTCCTTGCTATTATGAACACTGAATGAGTGTGAGGCAAGAAGGATCTACCAGAATTGAAGTACATTGCTGAAGAGGAGTTTCCAAGTTCGCCCCCATGGGTTCATGGCTAGGCTAGGGGGTGAATTGGGCAAGTAGTTTTGGCTTCCCTATTCTACAGTTGGGAGGAATGTGGTTGTTCCATTTGTCTTCCCGCGAGATTGGTTCAGATATGTTAAATTCCTCCTCCTTTGTTTTTGAATAACTTTAGATATCTGATATTATGCATCTGTTGGTGTTAAATTGAATAATTTCCATGGATGATATATGTTCATCTGTCTGAAGTTGCAGTCAAAAGTTAAAAGTATTCTTGGCAGAACTGCTTATGTACATCCGAACCTGAAAGAATAGATAAATACCTAGGAATTGAACAGTCTGTATATACGTTACATAACAACTCGTATATATATGTATATGTCATTACAATTCATTATATGTTATAGGTACAATTGTATTAATATGGGTTCTGTATGTATATATGGGATAGTCATCTATTCTAATAAAGAGATACACTTATATTAATACTATAAGGGTTAACCATTGCCATTACAGTCCCATGTATGAATGTACGAACTTATAAACAACACCTATTGTCCATAATAGAAATAGAATTAACTCTGGCAGTGAACAAATTTACAAATTATTGTGTCTTAGTTGAGCCTAGGATAGATCTAAATTTTTCTGCCGAAACAATCAAATTCATCTCACAACTTCTGAAAAACTTTAAGTTCTGGTAATATCCCTCTACCGGTTATGAGATCATCGTGATTCGTATGAATTTAAAAAAAAAAAAAAAAGGTTTACTCTTGTAACGGACTTTCAAACCTATGCAAACATTTATAGTAAAACTAGAAAAATATCAGAGGCTTTATGTTAACTGTACATATTTAAAGACAGACAACTATATATGGTTTACGTAGTACCAAATACCCTTACGACTACAACGAGGGATACATATGCAAGTGTCCATAAAATAAATATTATAATGAATGGCATAGAATTAGTAGCATATATTTATGCAATGAATATGCCATAATCAAAACACAACACCATAACAACATTACAATGATAAAATTCAGTTCTTTCTTAACACAGAAGGCGTAGATTCCAGTTATGTCGATTTGACAAGAAAACGAAGAAAACGATTAATTCAGACTCTCTTATTCGTAAATAGGGATTTTAGTTACAGAAAATTGGAGTACACTCGGATTATAAAACATAATAAAGATCAGTCTGAACTACTATATATCCGGAATGAAATATCACAAGAGAAAACATAAGAGTTTTATTATCAACACTCGTATAGTTATGCCAAAGATCTACGATTGCCAAATGAATTGAAATCAGGCTACAAGAGATGGAAATAAAATACCATACTTAAATTCTTTTCATTTCATAAATGTCGAGAAAACAATCCATTACAGGAAAGAAATCTAACATATTCTTCCTTTGAATAATTATTATTATAAACTATAGTAAGAAATAGATTTGATCTCGAGTAATCATACAAAAGTTAAAACTGGTCCTCTGAATTCGACTGTGAGAAGGGGTAACGTAGTTGAAAACTAACACACAGCGAATCCATTTACAGAAATGGTTCCATAACTAAATTATTTCGTCTTCAACTGTCTAAGCCTATCTGACAAGAATAAAATGGAACCCGAGTACCTATTGAAGGGGTGGGATCCTTGTACACGTATCCTCACATCGTCGAAACCCTGCACAAGAATTGTGAAGAATACCGCTTAGATTTGAATAACAGAAAACAAATAAAATAAACGAAAGAAAACAAGCAACCTTGGAAAAGGGAGTATGCCAAAGTGATACAACTTAACTTAAGTGGAGGGAGCTGACACCCTCTGCCATCGCCAGTAGTCGTGAAGTTCTCCAGACCTGGAAGAGGAGAGGAGCCCTAGTCTCCCTCATGGGTACCCCTCACAAAACCAAAAGGGGACCATCATTAGCATAAGAATCAACGAATGACTGAAACATTATTGGAATAAAAGAGCCATTATACGAGTACTGAAAACTGAACAGTGTGCATAATAAAGTTAAAAAACCAGAACTGTATTACAATAATTTAAAGAAACAACAAAACATGACCAATGTTCTTTCTAACACTCTGCAAATAAATTAAAAGAAATATAGAGTCAATACGATGCTAAAACCCCAAATGCGCATGCCTTTTAAGACGCTCGGAAGGAGAAAGGGGCCACACAAAACCTAACCTGAACATATTTAAACATAGTCTTATGAGTTGTCGAATAGTATTGGGGAAACAAGGATCGGTGAACCCTCTTTATCTTTTCACATTCCGGACAAAAATAACTACCAGATAGGTTCCAGTTTTTATTGAAATAATTGGTTTGACACACAGGCGAATGTAAGACCCTAACACCGTCAAATATACGTTTTCCTTTCAACGAAATATAATCCTGGACTGGTAATGAAGGAATGACGAATATAGGAGGGGATAAAGAAGGATCGATGGGCATGAAACATGATAATATCGGAATAGAAGCCGAGAAAGACATAGAAAACCTACAATAAACAAAAGTAATTATTTCGTTAGGATAAACCCTTACCGAACGTGAAATATGAGAGACATTCCAAGCTGCCATGCCCGCATACAATGAAGTTGAGAGTTAGAAGTAAGATGCAGTAGTATAAACTCAGAGAAGAATTTGCACCAAGAGAAAAATGAGTCATGGCGGTTAACCTAATACACAAACCCAGAGCCTATTGAATGTGATGGGAACGTCGAGGAGATGGACCATGTGACAACAGTGAGGTGGAGTGTCTAGGTTGGATGAGGGTACAGGATGACTCCCGCTACCTCCATTACCATTAATAGCTGAACAAAGATTTAAATTCGGTTGTCATTACATCTAAGCCACATTTAATATTTTTCAGAGGACAAGCTCACAAACCCTTTCGACTAGTTCAGTTAACGTCGATGGTTGGAGTCAATTAAGTCAGGAAAGGATTCGATGAACTGCCACTTCAAAGTCTGCTTCCATATATTATTTATTGGGTTTGTGTTTTCAGTCAACAGTTTGAATTACAAGTAACCCTCCAATTCGGGGCACTTTTATCAATAGTAAAACCAACGGGTTTAACACTTAAATAATTATTTTGACCCCTTCCTTGTGTCTCTATAGTTTTCAGGGTTATTAAGTTTAGGCTTGTATGCATTATGAATGTGGATGTTAATCAATGGGATGGAAACCTAAGTATTAGACCCATGTCCACAAAGTATTAACTTGTAACCATTTAGTAGAACGAGTATAATTTAAATGAGTATGGAAGAGTAACACTAGACTGTGGAAAGAGAAACTGAACGCACAGGGTATCACAGTTTTAAATGTTAAGGTTTTAAATCTATCATATAGCCTTAGAGCATAATTCTCTCACAGAAAATAATAATAAAAAAAAATGACGAAATTGAGGTTTATTACATATGGTATCAGAGAAAAAAGTTACAACACTGGCCCTGAACAAGACCACTTTAGTTGCTTAATAGATATTCAGTTTTATATAAAAACTAATAAATCTTTTAGTTACAAACAAAAATCTCTTTCTGTTTTGGTGATTAATTATGGTAGCTCAGGACAACACAAAAAACAGGATGGAAGAAAACCCGCAACAAAGACCTCCTAGAGATACAAGGCAGAATAGTGATGGAAGCTCACCCATGGAAGTGTTGGAAACAATGAGGAATCTTATTGTTGAACTATAGATTTTTAAAGTCGACAATGAAAAAATGAAGAAGGCATAGCAGGAACAACAAGAGATAAACGAAGTCCTGCTGCGCAGTATAGTGACCAAGAAAATCCCAAAAGACAATAATAACGACGAAGAAGTCAGCAAGAGAGCCTCCAAGAACTTAGTACCAGAAACAAAAAAAGGAGATAGTTTGTCTGAAGGAACACCTCCAGATGAAGATAGAACTATAATGGATAGAAAAAGAAAACAAGTAGACCACCTTGAAGGAGAATTTAAAAATATTAAACCAGCTATCTTTGATGGAGAATCCAGGACAGGAGAAGAAGCAGAAGCATGACTGTTGGACATCAAAAAGTACTTCCAAATCTACAACTATTCCAGCAACATGAAGGTCAGGATGGCCATCTACAATATGAAAGGGAAGGCCAGTATATGGTGGCAAGATCTGAAATTGGCCAAGAGCCTGAAGGAGAAAAAGTTAGAATGGTCTGACTTTAAGAAGTATTTCAAGAAACAATACCTTTCTGAAAATTATTATGAAAGGAAGACGAAAGAATTTTACAAGTTATGACTCAGACAGATGATGTTGGAGGACCTTATAAACAAATTTCTAGAACTATTAAGGTTCGTACCATACATCCAACATTTTTTAAGTTGCTTACCACCGACCTACAGGGACAGAATTGAGTTTGACAACCCAAAATCCTTGAGTGAGGTATTCAGGAAAGCACGAATTTTTTATGATCAATATAAGCAGCGGGTAGAGTTTCCCAAAGCCTGGAAGGATAATAAGCAAGATCGAATGAACCAACGGAAGAAGGGATACCAGCTAGCTCCTTATTGAAATGCAGTGAAAATTTTTCCGAGAAAAGATACTCACTTCAGTCACCCGAATACGTAGAGCAGCGGTAAACCAGTAAACCTAGGAATGAAGAAGTTTGGGGACAACTCCCGCAAGCCACTAAAGTGTTGGGAATGTGGAGAGCCTCATCTAAGGAGGAACTTTCCACGTTTGATTTCAGCAAACAGAATTTTTGTTCATAATCTACAAGAAGCCTCGACAGTGGGAGACGTGGGCAGAAGCCTACATCGGATAAATGCAGCCATAGATGGTCGACAAGTTGACCACCAGTCCTTAGTGGTAGAAATTGAAGGTAAAATTAATGAAACTTGAGTTTCTATTTTAATTGACCCTAGAGCTACGTTAATTTATATTACACCTAATGTGGCAGAGTCAAACAAACTTGAGAAACTGAAGCACGCAAAATCATGGCTTGTACAATTAGCGATTGGTACTAAAAGGAAAGTAGTTGACTTTGTTCCAGATTTTGAGTTCAGCTTAGATGGTCAAAATATAAGGACCAATCTGAACATCCTACCACTAGGATCTTACGATATGATTATCAGGATGGATTGGTTGGAACAACACAAAGAAGTACTAGATTTCTATACAAAGATACTTAGCTATAAGGACGAATTTGGCACTATTAGAATAGCCCAAGGTATACCAAAACTTATATCAGTCAGATGAGTTTCAGCAATGCAACTCAAGAAATGTATGAGAAATGGATGTCAAGTTTATGCCATCCAAGTAACAAATCTGCTAAAAAAAGATGATAAGCCAAAACTAGAAGACTTTGTTGTCCTATGTGACTTCAGAGACATGTTTGTGGATGAGATACCCGAATTGCCTCCTAGAAGGGAAATAGACTTCTCCATAGACCTACTACCAGGTTTATCCCCTATCTCAAAGGCACCTTACCGAATGAGTCTACTAGAACTGATAGAATTAAAAATACGTTTACAGGAATTGTTGGAAAACGAGTATATCAAACCAAGTGTCTCACCATGGGGGGCACCTGTTGTGAGGGAAATCTCCTTACAGACTAGCAAATAGGGTTAGACTTTGCATGCAGATATGACCTAGAGAAAAATTACTTTCTACGTTTATCCCCAGACTTAAATCCCATTTCTTTTCAGTAAATGTAATGGCTAGATCAATCTACCTCGTTCTCGACGTTCGATGTTGATCCCTTGTCATACTTGATTACTTGTTCGCAGTTCTCTTTTCCAACGCTGACCTACATACAAGACAAGAAACAACTACACATCCATACTACCTATAGACTAACGGGTTAGAAATTCAAACATGTACTTAGCAAACTATGAATAACTCATGAATTGGGATGAGAAAAGCACTTTCTTTATTACTTTGAATGAGTCAACTTACAAAAGTTGAGACCGGCTACCGCTCCACGAACCTGATCCTAGGCTCCCCTTCAATTGTCCTTCAACTTCTTTGGTTTGTATCTCCTTTGGCACAAGGAAAGGCTAAAGGGTTGGGACAATGGGAATATGCAAATGGGTAGAGTTTCTTTGCTATATTTTTCCTCCTCCAAATGGGACCCCTACCCCTACCCCTTCTTTTATAGGCTAGAATGAGCTAGGTATTTGGACGAACCCTCGACCATGCATGGTCAGGAGTTTCAGTTAACTCACCCATAGCTTTTGTGTTCCATCGACAACTTTCCTTTTTTCATGCTTTTGTCGGTCCACGCGGGTTGTCTTAGGTCAGCCAGTGTGTACACGCGTTCAGTAATGGAGTAGGGTGTGTGAGACTTTATAAAAGAGGTTTTTTAAAGAGTTTCTCAGCAGTGCTTTGGTAAAGAAGGGATATGAGATGGCCTTATGCCAGGTAAGCATGTGTGGTGCAATTTAGGGTTATAATAGATGCCCCCTAATGTGTGAGGTCAGAAGAGTATCTGATGGCTTAAATACATTACCAATCTTTATTGATGTGCTGAACGATTGAGCCCAAGGATCAGGAACCGGGAGGCGCCATTTGAAAAATAACAAATGTCTTCACCGAGGCGGGCATACCCATGCTCGGGATAAAATAGAATCATGGCTACCAATCAAATACACTATAGAGCCATGTCATATAACTATATAAAGAGTAGCCGCAAACAATACACAATGGAGCTACATCTCGAAATCAGAGAGATATACATATAGAGTATCTATCTTCTAGAAGCTAATTTGGTTTGATGGTTGGAGATGAGGTCTTCAGAGCTCAAGCAACAACTTCAAAATCTTCAAAACTCAAGTAGGAGTGTAATATGAGTGTATGACTGCACTACCCAGAGGTCTTCGACGACTCATAGGTCATGGACTTGATGATTAGACTGAAGGCTTTATTGATTTCGAACAAGGACTTGATTGGACATTTAGGATGGTCGGGCATGAGGGAAAGAGACAAAATGTAGAGGGGCCGACTTAGGCTTGGTGACAAACTTCCCTTGGACAATAGCACGACAAATGATGAGACTCAGTCAACATGGCATTAACATAAGTTTACGAGGCAGAAGACAACGTAAACTCTCCATATGTTTGGAATAATAACCAAATGGGGGAGGACACAACTCTATGTAGTGAGAACAGCTTCCTAAGGTCATATTGAATCCCAGAGTTTGATGAACAAATGGACAGATGTGCTTTATCCAAGGGCGACTCATTATGCTACCAATAAAGAAAATACTTTTCCCTTCCTCTTTTTGGGGTATATTTGATTTTTTTTTTTTCCTTTTCAATAGTTTTGGAAAAAGAATTAAGGAATATTACGTTACAAAGGAGGAACGAGTGTTGCAAACATACAAGTTCAAGGCACAAGGACAAGACTGATGTTCAAAATAATGATGCTCGGGAAAAATCCTCCGGGGGCCAAGGGTGTTAAAACGCAGAAGCAAACTGTTACAAGGCTGACATATAAGGTATGCAAATGCGGTTAACAAAACACACAATGGTAACATCCTTTGATGTAAGTTTAACGAGCCCGGGGAAGGTAAGCTCGGTGGGTTTTCATATTTAGAGAGTCTAAAAAAACATAAAAGGAGACTCCATTGGGGTACCTTTTTCGAAGGTAGTCTAGTCGGTTCGAAAAAGGGGTAAACTAGCATTGACAAAACGTCAATTCAAAACCATTTTAACGAGTGTGATAAAGACAATATCACTCGGCCATTTTTTCATTTTTAAGGAGTCTGAAAAAAACTTAACTATGGACTCCGTTGGGAATGTTCTTCTGGACCAATTTAACGAGTGTGAAAGAATAAGGTCACTCGGCAATCTTTTCAATTTTAGGGAATCTGAAAAGAGCTTATCTATGGACTCCGTTGGGGTTCCTTTTTCGTAAGTTTAGTCCCTCATGCCCGAAAAAGGGGTAAAATTATACCTGAGAGTACTCTTATAAAGAATGGAAGTTCTATAGAGTATACCTTTGTTCGTACAGTTGACCGTCCAGACCAAAAAAGGGGTAAACTACCGCCAGACAGATGTGACTTCAAATTTCAGTTTAACGATCGTGACAGGCCACAAGATTGCTCGACAATCTTTTCATGTTTAGAGGGTCTGAAAAGGGCTTAAAAGAAGACCCATTATTTTTTGGGAGTCCTGAGGGTAAGGTCAAGAGTGAAGAAGAATCATGCAAATGAGGCTCAAACTCGTATTAGGGAAAAACTGCAAGGACTCCCGAGCCTATAGTGTTGTAGAGACAACATGAATACCATAATGCAACCAGGATCTACCTAGGGCATCCATGTTTTGGTAAGCTCTACCACCAAGTTGCGACACTTCTAAAGTAGATATGATGGTTCTATGTCACAATATGATGGGATCGATCCTATGGCAAAGGAAAAAGACAACGAGCTACAAAAATCAAGGTAGAAACCTAACCTATATGCTCAAGTTGATCGTTCGAAAAATTTTCATGGACCATCGAAAATTACTCAAAACTCCCAAAAATTGTCCCAATACCCGATCAAAACCCTCCGATGCAACTCCTGAATCACTCTAAATGGTTTTGGGTATAAAGAAAATGATAAGGGAGGCCAAAAAAGTGACAAAAAGAGGCCAAAAAGTCTATAAATAGAAGTTGGCAGCTCATTATCACCATTGCTGATTTGGAAATTGACTTGGGAGCCAAAAGATCCCCTTTGATAAAAGCGGTGATTCCGGGAGCTACAGTGGGCGAAACGAACTTCCATCTGGACCAAGTAAGTACAAACTCCCCTATCTAGCTATTCAATTCTTTATTTTTTCTTTGCATTTCATTTTTTGGGTGGGCATCGACCTTTAAAAGGTTGGCCCTAGGTCCACGCGGGTTGTCTCTGGACAGGCCGCGTGTACACTCGGGAAGAGTAAAACCTGCCCGCGTGTACACACAATTGTCACCTAGACAGCACGCGTGGACCGCCCTTTATAGACAAAAAAAATCAAAAATCACTCACTCACCCTCCTGAACCTTGTTGTTTTGGCAGGATGTATGTCCACTGGAGGGAAAGGGAGCATGAAGAAGTTGGTGAGTTGGTTGCGGAAGATCCAAATGTTGTGGCCGTGTTAATTCAATGTGGTTTGTTAAATTTCTTCCTATGTCCTTTTATGTGAGTGCAACCGAGGTTACTGAATGCCTTCGTTGACTATCGGCACCCTGATGTAGAGGCTTTCATGCTAGAGGGGAAATCACTGGTGCCCACCACCGAGGATATCTACTTTTTGACTGGCCTCTCAAGGAGAGAGGAATCAGTCAACTTCAGGACGTTTCCGTCGGGGCTGCATAACATAGCGGAACTAATAGCCCTATACTGTGAGGCTGGGACAAACCGTTTGAGCTCCCAGGTGCCCATAAGCAAGATCACTAACCTATCACTGCAAGTGATATTATTGCTTATTGGGTAGATTATCAGTTAAGCAGCCTTGCATCAGGCATCCCACGCATAGATGAATTGTGTTGTTCAGTGCTTGAATGCACAAATTTTTTACTGGAGTACTACACTGCTAGAGTGTATGAAGAGGCAATTGACAGATTTTCGTTAGCGGACACAGAGGAACTTCGGGTTCAGGACTATTTTATGTTCGTTATTTTTTGAGAGAGTTTCGAGTTTTAGTCCTCAGGTAGTGGTACGAGGACATTAGGCCTCTTTTCCTGCTGTGTGTAGATGGGAAGTATTACTACCGCAATAGGGTGGTGGAAGGACCAATGAGTCCTTCAATGATGACTTTTTTGCATGGCTATCACGATAGATCCCGGTTATAGAGGACTACCCCTATGCTGGGATTAATTTTTTGAGAGACCCGGAGATACCAGTACCTCCTGGTGAGGAGCGAGGGGAGATGAGTAAGTCTCCACCTTTGTAGTTTTTTTTTGTTGTATATGTAATTTTTATGTCGTTTTTGTTATATATCATCATTTTTTTTATATGCTAGAGTATTTGACGGATATACGTTTGTTGCATACAGATGTGGGAGCAGTGCGACCTGCCGATTATGCAAGGATCATGTGTCGTCCTCGGCCAGGGGCCGCAGCCGCCGCTGCCGGGGGACCAGCAGTAGTAGGAGAACTCCTAGTTGGGGAGGCTGAGAGTGTACATAGATGAGTTGAGCGGAACTTTACTACACTCACTCACACAATCCCGATGGCAGAGATTGAGGACCTGCCGCCATCCATGCATCCTCATGTAGTGGGGGCACCTCGGATGTGGGTCCAGTTGTTTAGGCGTTTAGCCCATGTTGTGGACTAGTATAACAGGGCCCATAGGACCTGAACCTATTTAGACATTTTACATGCCACGAGCACTACTTGTATATATTTTTTGAGGGCATAAGCCCTGTGACTCGTTATTGGTCCTATTTTTGAGGCGTTTGCGTCCATCTATGTACTCTGGTTACTTTATGATATTATATATGGTTTTTTTGGTCTTTTGTGTCTTATGGATCATGTGTAAAAATAATGTATTTACATGCTTATGTTAATGTTCTTTCATATGTGTGCAAGATGCCAATCTAAAATTTGATTAGCTAGAGTATATATAACTTGGTTTAATCTCCTAGGAACATGAAAATATGTAATATATGTTGGTTGTGGAGCCTGATTATCTTTCTGATGCAGAGGTCCTTGCTTTCAGCCATGTCTATACCCCATGAAGTATTTACACCCCAGAAGTATGTACACTCTTCCATGCGGGGGAGTGTAAAGGGGGGTACCCCCTCTGCGGGGTCTGGGGGGTCCATCCCCTCGGCTGGGGGGTCTGGGGGAAAGCAAGCCCCCAGCGGGGGTTTGGGGGCGAAGCCCCCGAAGGAAAAATTGCCTTATAAAAGTATATTGTAATTTCATTGTAAATATGGACCGTTCATTATAAGGTCGCAGATCTAACGGTAGAGATTATGTTAGGGTTTTTTGCCCTAGAAGGCAAC
>JZKD02S2418853.1:222843-238867 GCA_000966675.3 Picea glauca | reverse complement strand
AGCCCACACTGGGTGAACCACGTAAATCTGTGTCTCTCTTGTATTGTGTGTCTTTTGTGTTTTTGTTTCTGCATTTGTTTTATTTTATTGCTCCGCGATCCTGTTTTTCTAACAATATAATCAAAGTTCCGTTCTAAGAGATGTACCCTAAGGAATCGTTGGTGTAAAGTTGGATCATGAACCTGGTACACTCTGTTTAACTGAGACACAACCAGTTGAGCGTCAAGATAGACCAGGAGATGAGAGATACCCAATGACAAAGCGTCACAAAGTAATTCAATAACTGCACTATACTTGGTGACATTATTTGTGGTGTCACCTAAGCATATACCTTCGGAAGATAACAACTGACCTTGAGGTGTAAAGATTACCCAATCTGCGGAGGCAAGCCTCCGAGTGTATCAACTAGCACCGTCTGCATACCCAACGAACACCTCAGAATCACTTGACATCTACCACAGTGACGAAATATAACATCAATGATATGTCCATAACACTTAAAAGAAACTAAAAAGTAATAGTATAAAGATTATACATATGTTACAAAAAGTTACCCATAGTGACCTGTCTATGAGTAATACTTCTTTAGGTAGAGCCCATTTCTAGGCTCTGCCAAAGCATTCCCTTCGAAATCAAGCAGACGATAGGCACCCTTTTTTAATACCTCTTTTATGATGAAAGGCCCGAACCACATGGGTTTGAATTTGCCTGCCCCCAGGGGGTCCTTATCTTGGTCATAAACCAGGACAAGGTCACCTTCAGAGAAAATCTGAGGATGAACGGACCTATCATATTGACACTTGACCTTATGTTTGCGAGCCTCATTGGCCAGGGCCGCATCACGACGTTGTTCATTGAGTTGCTCAAGGTATACTAACCATTCTTTGAGTGGAGAAGTGTCTGGAAATAATTGTACTACCAATTTTAGAGACAGGATCTGGCATTCGATGGGCAAGACTGCCTCCAGCCCGTAAACGAGTTGAAAAGGTGAGAAACCGATTGCAGTCTTAACAGATGTTCGATCAGTCCATAATGCCAAGTATAACATCAAATGCCAATTTGACTTGGTTGAGTTGATAGTTCGCTATAGATTAGTCTTAAGAGTTTTGTTTACAGCTTCCACCTACCCATTGGCCTGGGGGTAGTAGGGTGATGAATGTTATTGCCGTAACCCAAGATTTTATGTTAATTCAGTAATCATCTGATTCTGAAAGTGACTGCTCTGGTCAGTGACAATCTCCCTCAGGACGCCGAACCTTGCTATGATCTAGTTGAATAAAAAGAGAGTTGCAGTCTCTCCATCATCTTTAAACGTTGGCATAGCTTCAACCCACTTTGTGAAGTAGTCGACAACTACAATGATATAGCGATGCCCCCTTGCTAAAGGGGGGTTGCATGTGGTGTAATCAATCCCCCACTTGGTGAAGGGACCAACGGTGATGAAAAGAAACATGGGAGCGGGATGTGTCCTCATCTTCCGAGAGAAGATTTGGCATGGATGACACTTCTTGAATGATTCGATACAATCTTTGATAAGTGTCGGCCAAAAGTAATCTGCTCGTAGAATCTTTTGGGTTGTTTCCAACCTAGACAAATGAACACCACAAGCTCCGGTATGGCAGTCTTTAAGCATGATAATTGCCTCCTCATGAGTGAGACATCAGCGTAGGATGCAGTCTACACCTCTTTGATACAATGTATCATCGAGTATGAGATAATTCTTAGCCTGATGGCGTATATGTCGACCCTCATCACGAGAATTAGAAGTGGGGCTCTTCAAAGTCTAGAGATAGATAAGTACATCTCCATACCAGGGATCCGAAGATGTGATCAAAAACATATCTCCCTGGATAGGCGATTATTCAGGCACAACGTCACCTGACTCAACCAGAAGTTCTGAAATAAGCTCTATGAAGACCAGTGACTTTTTGGACTTCGCTGAAACGAAGTCTAAGTCAAACTCTTGGAGGATGACTATCCATCTACTAATTTTTCTGCCTATTACCCATCGTGTCAACATGTACTAGAATGAATTCATGACAACAATGACGGTGGTCTTGCAAAACAAAACGTAATGACGGAACCATTGAATAGCATGAACTGCTCCCAATGCAAGTTTTTCGATATGAGAATAATTGCATTCTGGTCCTACGAGGCCTCGACTCAGGTAATAGATCACGTATTATGAGAACAAGTCATCTTCTTGAACTAAAACCATGCCAATGGTTGACTCTGCTGCAGCCAAATATAATAAGAAATATTTGTTATAGTTAGGTGGCCGGAGCAGAGGGGCAGTTGTGAGGGCATGTTTTAATGCATCGAAAGAGCGTTGAGTGGCATCATCCCAGTAAAATGGAACATCTTTCTTCAATAAGCACATAAAGCCCTTGGTGATTTCGGCATAGTTGGCGATGAAGCGTCGTAAAAAGTTCGCCTTGCCTTGTAGACTCTGAAGTTGAAGGAGTGTGCGTGGAGGGGGCAACTTGATTATTGCCTCTACCTTGAGAGGATCGTCCATGATCCATGTTGTTGATATGATGAAACCTAACAAACATCCTGACGTTACGCAAAAGCTACACTTGTTTGGATTCAAGCGAATCCGAAAGTAGCGACAACGTTTGAAGATAATTCTAAGGTGTGTGGGATGATCCGTTCTCTTGTGAGATCGTGATGCTAAATCATCTAGATAGGCCTCGACTATATGCTTGAGGTAATGGAAAGCAAAAGACATGGCCTACTGAAAGTTTGCTCCATCATTTTTAAGACCAAAAGGAATCCTACGATATGCAAATGTACCCCAAGGACAAATGAATGTTGTTTTGTGTTGGTCTTTGGGTTTGATTTGTATTTGATTATATCCCGAAAAAACGTCCATGAAAGAAAAGGCTTCACAACCAGCACATTCATTAATGATCTACTCGATGACTGGTGTTGGAAAATTATCTTTGGGACATGCCTTGTTCAAATCATGGAAATCGGTACATACATGAATCATGCCTTGTTTTTTATTGATTGGCACAAGATTTGACACCCATTGAGTCAAATGGATAGGATAGATAAAACCTGCCTTTAGCAATTTCTCAACCTCAACCTTAATGGTTGTTGTTTTCTTAGTATTAACTGGATGAAGCTTCTGTCGAACAGGCTTGGCATCAGGATACGTTGTAATCTCATGTTCAACTATTTTTGGATCAATACCTGGCATTTCCTCATAAGACCAGGCAAAAACGTCACGAAATTCTTTGAAAATATCTGTGTAGATTTGAATCTCTTCGGGGGAGCAGTCAGCTCCGATGAAAACATTCTCCAAGATGCCAGGTTTTCAGGAGATATTGATCGGTATAGTTTTAGCAATTGTTGTCATATTTCCCTCAACATAAATTTCATGTATAGCTAAGAGATTAATAAGGAACAACTGATCTCCCGTCATGGTCACGATGAATTCTCCTGCTTTGATTTAGATTAACTCTGGGAGAAAATATGATATGTGATGAAGATCTTCCCAAGGTTTGTTTGGACTAGTCATTGCTTCAATTACTACTTCATCATAACGCAAGACTAAGTCTAACGAATCGATGTTAGCGAGAGAACCCTGAGACCAAATAGGCTCTAGAAGTGGATCTAACTCTTGTGCAGGAGCCAGATAAGTGTTAGTTGAAGCTTGCTGGACTAAAGAGTACGCTACTTCAGCTGCAGACAAGGGCATGGACATGCCCGGGTGCCCTGTCTCATCCATCGTGGCTGATGGGGAAGGAAGTATCCATGGATACTCGAAGTAAGTCGCGCGGAACAACGAAAATTGAAAAATATCAACCTTATGGTGATTGGATATAAATTTGATATCGCCGTGAGGGGGCGGGTAATTGAAGGTACCCATCAAGGATGGGCACAAACCAACTCCTACGTTGACAACACCTGGTTGAGGATTATCAATCATCAGTACCGTGGATGCCCCAAAAGCAGGGTCAGGTCTGGAGAAAGACAATTGATCGATGGTCACTATCCGATCCTCATGTGGAAACAACAAGACCCAAAAAACTGTAGCAACCACAACTTACATAGCATAAGTCCAACTTCTTCCTAACAAGAGGTTATAGTCAAGGGGAGCATCGACTACCTCTACTTCGACACACACGGTCTTCCCTCCGAACTGCATGGGGAAAGAAGGAACGATGCCATGTGGTCGGAATGAACGATCATCGAAAGCGGTGAGGAGAGTAGGTGACAGAGACAAAACAGGCTGGCCAATGGCCTTCCAACATGCCAACAACATAACGCATGTCGAGGCACCCTCATCAACCACCGTGCGTAAGATATTCCAACTAAAATTTTTCCTAGGATAGGCCACTACTATCTGAAATGCTACGTGGTAAGGCAAACGAGGTTTTAAGTCGGTTGTATCGAAAATTATTGTACCTGGATTACAAGTCTCGGTAGAGCCTAAAGAGGTTAACAAGGCTTTCCTCTGAGAAGGGTAGCTTTGGAGGACTTCCAAAGCGGACATCGCACAAGGGGTTTGTGATAAATCTTCCACCATAGAGTAGTTCTGGGCAGCCCTTGCATTTGGGTTATGAGAAGATTTTTTAAATTCGCCTTTTGGAATGTGTGTCATTGTTTCGCCCAACGTCTTCTCAATCTATAGAGGAAGAGAGGGGAGTTCATCTTCTTTACCTTTCTCAAAAGTGCTTGGTTTACTATAGTCATGTGCTCTAGTTGATATAAAAGCATCACCCCGCACCATGTATACGTTTGCGGATGTGGGGTTGTTCGTAGGCGAAGGGGGTTCTTGGCCGCCCCCTTCCATGCTTGTCGAGGCTTGGGTTAGATTTTTCCCATGCTGAAAGGGATTAGTCAACACAACAGGCTGTCTCTGCGTCACAAAATTTTGGGCCTCTGTAAGCCGAGGACACAGATGGGTCCGGTGGTCTTCCATGCACAAGTTGCATGGATACCTCGCCTTTCGTTTCTCAGTGTTGTCCCCACCAGCATTATCGATAGGTTTTTTATCCCCCTTACCCTTCTTTCGTTGCTTTTTCTTCCCTTCAGGCTGTTGGGTGGCCTTTGGGTTAGTCGACTGCACTTTGTGTACCTCCGACGTTTTGGTAGGGGGAGCAGCCAAAGCAGTAGTTTGGATGGCCGTTGTGTGTTTTATAGATAACTACTGCAACTACTTCATCAATTGCTCAGTGGGATTTGTTTGTGCTGAACCAACAATACCATCGGCATGTGGTCCAGCTCTCTGTCTAGTTTTATCCAGTATTGAACGTGGTGCATCTGGTAAGATGTTGTATAATAAACCGGACTGAGAATAGATGAGCTCAAACTGTTGAGCCCTCATGACGGAATCTTCTTCGGAGAAAACTCCTGACGTCGCGATGTCTTTGGATAACTGCGGGACCAAAGACTTAAGGAACCACTCAAGCAAGAATGCTGGTGGGACTGGCACCTTGATTAAACTCTTTCGACGTCTCCATTCTCGAATGTGATCAGAGATATGGTACGTTGTTGTCTATTCGAAATTGGAGAGCATCTATGTGCCAGCGTCATATCTCACAGGTAACTGGAAATGGTTCAGGAAAGCCATTGCCAATTCACCAAAAGAAGAGTATCTTGAGTGATCGAGCTCAATGTACCATTTCGCAACACTCCTAATGAGAGTACGTTGAAACAATCGCAATTGTATGGAGTCATATTTCAATGAGTTAGATGAGAACCAAAGATGGAAGGTAGTCACATGATCTCCTGGATCTTCGTTAGGTTTGGCTTTGAACTTTGGGATGTCCGAAGGTAACTTCGTTGGCATAAGAGGCCAACGCGGATCGTGACAAATAGGGTCATTCAACAACCTTGTCAAATCTGGTAAGTGCAAAGTTACTTGGAAGGGAAGTTTGGGTTGTTGGTGATAACCTGGGAAAAAGGGGCCTTGAATTTGACTGGCACCAGGTTGCTAGGAAAAGTTTAGCTACTGGCCCGGATTCTGGTAGAAACCATGGCCCTGGCTAGCGTATGGATTTTTCATATGTGGAGACATCATCAGCTGATTTCCCAAATAGGACATAGATTGTTGGGCATGCATTATATTCGAAGGACTTTGGGAAGGGTTACCCCATGTCGGTCCCATGGGGATAGGCATAGTAGTTTGTCTAGGGTTCCATTGATTGTGAAAAGAATTACCCCAAATCGGCATTCCAGACGAGAGAACGGATCCTTGCCAAGAATTCCAAGGCCCTGATGCGGAAGAAGTTCCTAGGTTTGCCCCCTGTGCAGGAACAGTACCCTGCATAGGAGTAGATTGTCCAAAAATGGGATTGCCCCCAGTCGAGAAAGCAGCTGATGAGAAGGCATTGTTACCAAACGTTTCATTTAAAGAAAACAATGTTGAATCTACCGACATACTATGCAAAGGTGGTCCTTGACTCCTCGCTCCAAATAAACTATGGTGTGTAGGTTGCCCGACGGACTGCTGATGTGAGCCACTGAGTGAAGGGGACGAAGGAGGTATATGAACCCCTCCATAAGGGAAAGCATTAAAAGGAGCAGGAGTGCCCCCCATATGACCTTGTAGAGGAGCACTAGAGCTCCCTGCCTCCAGACCTAAAGTCAGTAAAGTGGAGTAGGAAAGTACAGGACTTGTACCCAAACTAGGAATCCCGTATGAGAACAGAGGGCCTGTTGCACTTGATGTAAAATGGCGTGTGGTCGCCGCCAAAGACGGTATTGGACCACTGTGCGAGGTAGTTGCGGTCAAAACCATGGTGGTTTGGACCGGTGAGGATGGGTTAGGAGGTGGAAATGCTCCCGTGGTGACAACCGTAGTGGGAATTGAAGAATTCCTAGAGGAAGTAACAACATCTGTTTCCATTGCTGTGTGTGACACTGTCTTGCACTCGTAAAATTGAATTGGTACGATGAAAGGTGTCAAGAACTTAGTGGTTGGGGTTTCAACCAAGCCAAGAGCATTTGCGCCAAGGTCCAAAATGGTCGATTCCTCTGGATGTTGGTCGAGCACAATTTCTTGTGACCCGATCGCTTCAAAAGACCCTTTTTGTTCTAGCTTTCACCTTAATGGTGGCGGGGGTGGCTCCAGTGTAACCGACGACAAGCCAAGAAGCCTTCATGACCAACGGAGCTCGGGATCCTCCACTGTGTGAGAAGATCCAAGACACTCTAAGGTAGTCTAAACGTTCAAAAGTAACACACATTAAAAAAAGTCCCTAGAAGATAAGACAGGCAAACACTAAATTAATTGGAAGAACAGTTACAATAACCAACACTAGAGCAACTTACCGGTGCAAGTGAAACTCGAACATGGAAGCACCCTCTGGGTATACTCTACAAAGCATGGCCCAATGTCTGTCCTAGGTACCGTGGTATACCCCTGCAATCACCTGTGTATGTCCCTAAAAAGATGGGCAACTAGGTTGCCAGCGCACGAACAGTCACCAGGCGGGTACAGTCGAAAGTCGAGTAGACCACAATGAGCAGGGTATGAAGCCCAAAACCTGTCAAGGGTATCGAGAGAAAATGCTCCGAAAGACAAATGAGGACCTCGAACGGATTCGAGACCCACGAAGCCCCGTGGCAAATGAAAATGACGGAATCCCAAGACAAGCCCTCTATATGTGTTCTCCACTACGATTGATCCAGCTTTGGAGGGGTTATCTCCGCTGCCTTTCCACACGCGACTTCGTGTTTATCCCCTGTGTTAGAGGGGTGTCCCGGATAACTTCCATGATACTAGACTTAGACACTCCCTAACTCAGACTCCAATGTTTGATTTGAAATGGCCTTGAAGAGTTTCCTCTCCAACCTAATCAAAGGCCCTAATCCTGAACTAGTTGGTTAACCCTACAAACATGAAAGTCTAATAAATTTTAGATTTTAGCGTTAATTTTATGGATTTTCCTTATGTCAAGGGGTATGGAAGTGAAACTGATGATGTGTAACAGGCGAAATAAAAAATGAGTAAAAAGATGGAAACAAATTTTTTTCTTAATGCAAAATTTCAACAACTTTTCAAATTTTTTTTTTTTTTTAATTTTCTAAGATTTTGGACAACAAACTCAAAAGGAATTTCACTCGGCTACGAGCTACTTATGATCTAAGTGAACTGCAAAAAATTATGAAATAAACGACTTTTCCTTGGCTAATAATGCAGAAACACACTCTTCAACCAAACAAGAAAATGAAAAGATTTTATTTATTTATTTAAATGATAATAAAACAAAAAAGGGAAAATACCAACAAGCAAAAACCAAGAAAAAAAACTGGCCTAAATGCAGATCGCAGAGAATCACTTCAATAAATCAAACTAGCAATAAAAAATGACTCTCACACTTGTCTAAAAACCTTAAAAAATTATTTATTTTTATGACAACTTTTTAAATGAGAAAAAGCAAGCTAAAGGTAAGATTAATCCTAAGCTACTGACTGCTAAGACAGAGATTCAAATACCTGAGAGGTATAATTCTCATCAAGGGAAAGGATGACTGCCTTACCCTCAATAGAAATTATCCTGCACAAGCACGCTATTGTTAATCCAACAGTCAACGTGTGAACGCGAGCTGTAAAGAGATAGAGGGCGCGTACACGCGGGCTAGCCTTGTACAGGCCACGTGTATCTCTAAACTCTAAGAAAAACTAAAAACAGACAGACCAAACCAGGAAGAGACCACTGATATTGATAACCAGGGTCTCTTGAAAGCTTGGATACTCTTTTTTAATAGAAAAAACAAACAATGTAAGGAAAAATTTATAAAGCAAAACAATTTGAGATAAAACTGCAAACAACCAAGACTCAAACAAAATTCCAGAAAACCCCTGAGAATGTGTGATTCTGACAGGGAAGAGGATGACTGTATCAAAAATTCTCTGAACTCTACATGCTACTGCTACTTCTTCAGCTAGCGTTCACATGCGAGCTGTAAGAGAGTAGGGCGTGGGTACATGCATGCAGACCTTATTCAGGCCACGTGTACCTCTGTGGGTCCCGAAAAAAAAACAAAGTCAAGAAAATAACAGAGAAAGCTAGTATGGAAAACTAGACTCCCTGCTAGCTCAGACCTTACAGAAACTAAAAGAAAAAACAGGCAAGAAAAACTAGTCTTTAAAACTACCCAAAAACTACATAAAATTCCAGGAACCCTAGAGAGTCTCCCTAATATGGTCGCCAATTCTGTTGTGAGGGAAATCTCCTTACGGACTAGCAAATAGGGTTAGACTTTGCATGCAGGTATGACCTAGAGAAAATTTACTTTCTACCTTCATCCCCAAACTTAAATCCCATTTCTTTTTAGTAAATGCAATGGCTAGATCAACCTACCTCGTTCCGGGCGTTTGATGTTGATCCCTTGTCGTACTTGATTACTTGTTTGCAGTTCTCTTTTCCAATGATGACCTGCATACAAGAAAAGAAACAACTACACATTCTTACTACCTATAGACTAATGGGTTAGAAATTCAAACATGTACTTAGCAAACTATGAATAACTCATGAATTGGGACGAGAAAAGCACTTTCTTTATTACTTTGAATGAGTCAACTTACAAAAGTTGAGACCGACCACTACTCTGCAAACTTGATTATGGGCTCCTCTTCAACAGTCCTCCAACTGCTTTTCTTTGTATCTCCTTTGGAACAAGGAAAGGCTAAAGGGTTGGGACAATGGGAATACGCAAATGGGCAAAGTTTCTTTGCTATATTTTTCCTCCTCCAAATGGGAACCCTACCCCTTCTTTTATAGGCTAGAAGGAGCTAGGTATTTGGACGAACCCTCGGCCATGCATGGCCAGGAGTTTCAGTTAACTCACCCATAGATTTTGTGTTCCATTGGAAAATTTCCTTTTTTCGTGCTTTTGTTGGTCCACGCGGGCTGTCTTAGGTCAGTCAGTGTGTACACACGTTCAGTAATGGAGTAGGGTGCGTGGACCTTTATAAAAGAGGTTTTTTAAAGATTTGTTCAGCAGTGCTTTGGAAAAGAAGGGATATGAGATGGCCTTATGCCAGGTAAGAATGTGTGGTGCAATTTAGGGTTATAACAGCACCATTCCTCTTTGTGAAAAAGAAAGACGGTACTCTAAGACTATGTATTGATTATAGACAACTGAACAAAATGACTATTAAGAACAAATACCCATTACAAAGAATAAATGATCTGTTCGATCAAGTAGGTGGGGCCAATATCTTTTCAAAGTTGGATTTATGATCCGATTATCATCAAGTTAGGATAAAAAACGAAGACATAAGCAAAATAGCTTTTTGGACAAGATATGGACACTACGAATTCGTAGTCATACCTTTCGGACTCCCTAACGCACCGGCCACGTTTATGTGTTTGATGAACAATATTTTTAGTCAGTACTTAGACAAGTTCGTGGTAGTATTCATCGACAATATTCTGGTCTATTCAAAAACGGAAGAGGAACATGATGAACACTTAAGAATAGTTCTACAAACGTTGAGGAACCACAAACTGTACTGCCAAATTTGACAAGTGTGACTTCTATCAAAAAGAAATACAATATCTAGGACATGTAATTTTAGTAGAAGGCATTGTCGTGGATTTGGAAAAGACAAAGGCCATTATGGAATGGTCGGTGCCTAAGGATGTAGAAGACATATGGTCATTCATGGGAATCACCAGATATTACCGCAGGTTTATAGAAGGGTTTTCCAAGATAGCCTATCCTATCACATCATTACAAAAGAAAGGAACCAAGTTTAACTGGTCAGAGAAGTTCCAAGACATTTTTAACAAACTCAAGGGATTATTGACGACTGCTCCCATATTGAATGTAGCAAACCCCGATAAATACTTCACCATATGTGTTGATGCAAGTAAATAAGGGCTAGGTGGTGTCCTAACTCAGGAAGGACACATTATTTGTTATGAGTCCCGGAAATTAAAAGAACATGAGTGAAATTATGTCACTCATGACTTAGAATTGGAAACAGTAATATATGCCTTAAAGATGTGGCGACACTACATAATGGGTAGGAAGTTCTTATTATTAACGGACAATATCGGGGTGAAATATTTGTTTAACCAACCATATCTTAATGCAAGACAAGCAAGGTGGTTAGCCTTCTTGAGCGAATTCGACTTTGAGGTCAGACATATCAAGGGTAAGGAAAATAAAGTAGTAGACGCGTTAAGGAGAAGATTCCATGGGTTATTTGAAATAAATATCAGCAAGGTAGAAAGTGACCTGGAACAAAGGATAATAATGACATGTATTAACGATGGAAATTACAATAAAATGATGGCAGAATTACAAGACAATACCACAAACTTAGATAAATCAGATATAAGTATCGACAAGAAAGGACTATTACGATTTAAAAACAGAGTTTACATACCAGATTCAGCAGAGTTAAAATTAACAATCTTAGATGAAGTGCATAAGAAACCATATTCTGGCCACCCAGGTTACCAAAAAACGATAACAACACTTAGGAAACTATTTTATTGGCCTAATATGAAGGGAGAAACAACAGAATATTTGGTTAGATGCCAAGATTGTCAGCAGGTTAAGGCCGAGCACCAACATCCAGCTGGACTATTACAACCATTACCAGTACCATAATGGAAATGGGAGACCATATCGCTAGACTTTATAACAAGTTTTCCTAAAACTCAGAAACATAATGATTATATTATGGTTGTAATCGATAAAATCAGTAAGTCTGCACATTTTATTCCTGTAAAGTCTACTTTTAAAGCTATAAACATTGCTGAAATATTCATGAAAGAATTTTTTAGACTACATGGTATTCCTAAAATGGTGATTTTAGATAGAGACGCAAAATTCCCATCCGCCTTTTGGAAGGAATTGTTTGCAGGGATAAATACTAACTTGAATTTCAGTATGAGTTATCATCCACAAACAGATGGACAGACCAAAAGGACAAACCAAATTGTAGAGGATATGCTCTGCATGTACGTAAGAACAAAATCGAACAAGTGGGAAGACTATCTACACTTGGTAGAATTTGCATATAACAATGGGTACCAAACTTCAGCAAAGTTGAGCCCTTTCGAAGTACTGTATTACAGAAAGTGTATGACTCCAATTAGCTGGGATAACTCGACTGACAGAATCATGGTCGGACCTGAAATGCTCCAAGAAATGGAGAACATGGTAAGAAAGGTACTTGAAAGAAACACAGGACAGACAGAAGAGTTATGCAAATCAGAAAAGAAGGCACTTGGAATTTCAAGTGGGAGACCATGCTTATTTGAAAGTCAAAGCCCAAAAAATCTCGTTGAAGTTAGGGAATTGTGCCAAGATGGAACCCAGGTTTTGTGGGCCCTTCGAGATACTAGCTCGAATGGGACCCGTAGCATACCAACTTGCACTTCCAGCTAATCTAAGAATTCACAATGTATTTCATGTTTCTTTGTTGAAAAAGTATATTCATGACCCTACTCATATGATTGATTGGAACTTGGTGCAGGTGGAACCTGAAGGCGAGTTCCAGGTGGAACCCCTCGCATTCTGGACCGGAGAGAAATAGCACTTCGGAACAGAGTCGTTGCTCAGGTAAAAGTGCAATGGAAACACTTTAGCCCTGAAGAGGCCACTTGGGAGTTGGAGGGAGATTTGCGTAAATCTCATCCAATCCTGTTCCAAGAAAGGAACGAACACTGAGGAAAGTGTTTTACTGAAGGGGGAAAGGATGTAACATCCCCCAAAATTAAAATATTTGAAATTTAAAATTTGCTGGAAAATTTATTCCGTTTTTAGTAAATTCGAATTTGGAAAATTTTTGCCATTTATAGCAATTCCGAATTTTGAATTTGATAATTGTAATTAATTATTATGACTGTTGGGCAGAGACCTGTGTTGACTCAACTAACTATTTGACTATGACACTTGTATGAAAACAAAGTATTTTATATTGATTGCAGGAGGAAAAATGGAACAACCATGTTAAATTTAGCTGACCATGACTCCATGAGTGGGGAACATGTTGGAACTACCCCTAGGCTGATTTTTACAAGTGGCAAATCAGTGATTTGGCCATTGGCAGCCCCTGAAAATCGGGGATTTAGAAAGCTGTGAAAATTCCCAAGGGAGGGAAAAAGGACCTAGGCAAATTGATAAATAAGCATATGTGAGGAGGCAGGATGCTGCCAAGTATGCTGAGAAAAGAGACTGATTTGTTTTCCTTGCTGTTATGGACACTGAATGAGTGTGAGGCAAGAAGGATCTACCAGAATTGAAGGACATTGTTGAAGAGGAGTTTCCAAGTTCGCCCTCATGGGTTCATGGTCAGGCTAGGGGGTGAATTGGGCAAGTAGTTTTGGTTTCCCTATTCTACGGTTGGGAGGAACGTGGTTGTTCCCTTTGTCTTCCCGCGGTTTTGGTTCAGATATGTTAAATTCCTCCTCCTTTGTTTTTGAATAATTTTAGATATCTGATATTATGCATCTGTTGGTGTTAAATTGAATAATTTCCATGGATGATATATGTTCGTCTGTCTGAAGTTGCAGTCAAAAGTTAAAAGTATTCTTGACATAACTGCTTACGTACATCTGAACTTGAAAGAAGAGATGAATACCTAGGAATTGAATAGTCTGTATATACGTTACATAACAGCTCGTATATATATGTATATGTGATTACAGTTCATTATATGCTATAGGTACGATTGTATTAATATGGGTTATGTATGTATATATGGGATAGTCATCTATTCTATTAAAGAGATACACTTATATTACTACTATAAGGGTGAACCATTTCCATTACAGGTCCCATGTACAAATGTACAGACTTATAAACAACACCTATTGTCTGTAATAGAAATAGAATTAACTCTGGCAGTGAACGAATTTACAAATTACTGTGTCTTAGTCGAGCCTAGGATAGATCTAATTTTTTCTGCCGAAACAATCAAACTCATCTCGCAACTTTTGAAAAACTTTAAGTTCTGGTAATATCCCTCTACCGGTTATGAGATGATCGTGAGTCATATGAATTTAAAAAAAAAAAAAAATTTACTCTTGTAACGAACTTTCAAACCTATGCAAGCATTTATAGTAAAACTAGACAAATATCAGAGGCTTTATGTTAACTGTACAGATTTAAAGACAGACAACTATATACGGTTTATGTAGTACCAAATACCCTTATGACTACAATGAGGGATACATATGCAAGTGTCCATTCAATAAATATTATAATGAGTGGTGTAGAATTAGTAGCATATATTTATGCAATGAATATGCTAGAATCAAAACACAACACCATAACTGCATTACAATGATAAAATTCAGTTCTTTCTTAACAGAGAAGGCATAGATTCCAGATACGCCAATTTGACAAGAAAATGAAGAAAATGATTAATTCAAACTTTCTCTCATTCGTAAATAGGTATTTTAGTTACAAAAAATTGGAGTACACTAGGATTATAACATAGAATAAAGATCAGTCTGAACTACTATAGATCCGGAATGAAATATCACAAGAGAAAACATAAGACTTTTATTATCAACACTCGTATAGTTATGCCAAATATCTACGATTGCCAAACGAATTGAAATCAGGCTACAAGAGATGGAAATAAAATACCATACTTAAATTCCTTTAATTTCATAAATGTCGAGAAAAAAATACATTACAGGAAAGAAATCTAATATATTCTTCCTTCGAATAATTCTTATTATAAACTGTAGTAAGAAATAGATTTGATCTTGAGTAATCATACAAAATTTAAAACTGATCCTTTGAATTCGACTATGAGAAGGGGTAACGTAGTTGAAAACTAACACACAGCGAATCCATTTACAGAAATGGTTCCATAACTAAATTCTTTTGTCTTCAACTGTCTAAGCCTATTCGACAATAATAAAATGGAACCCGAGTACCTACTGAAGGGGTGGGATCCTTGTACATGTATCCTCGCATAGTCGAAACCCTGCACAAGAATTGCGAAGAATACCCCTTAGATTTGAATAACAGGAAAAACAAATAAAATAAATGAAAGAAAACAAGTAACCTTGGAAAAGGGAGTATGCCAAAGTGATACTTAACTTAAGTGGAGGGAGATGACACCCTTCACCATCGCCAGGAGCCATGAAGTTCTCCAGACATGGAAGAGGAGAGGAGCCTATTGACGGGCGAAATCGACCGTCCGTCAACTAAGAGAGTGGAACCGGTCTGGGGTTGTCTAAATAACCCAAGCCATTTGGAATGGACCACCCTGACGAGTTTAACGGCTCCGTTGGCCACCCTAGGGTCTTCTAATAAAACCAAAGAGAGAAATGATCTGAGCTAAGTAATCTAACTAAACTAACTAAAGCAAACTAACTATGATTAAATACAAGAAACTAACTAAAATAAAGGAAACTAGAAACTAATAAAACAAAGAAAGAAACTAACTTCACTAATCTAACTACGAACTACTAACTATTATATATACAAGATACTAACTATGATTATAATAATTCAAATCAACTATCTAATTATCAAGTTAATTACAGTTTATTCACAAATATACATTGCATACAATCTACAGATTTGAATAAAACCTGTGAAACTAATTTGCTTGTTGTCCCAAGACAGCAAAGATAACTCTTTTTTGATTTTATGATTTATGAATAAGAAAGTAAACTAAATGAAATTAAACAATCTGATATAATTTACTGAAATTAAATAAATCTAACTAAGATTACATCTATATTAAACTACTTAATGAAAACAGTAAACTAAATACTAGTTAACCTGGAAACGCTCCAAGTCTGCCCTGTGTATGATTGCTTCTTAAGCTGGTTGGAGGAAAAAATTCACACCATTTAGCCCTTAAGCTTCTCGCAAAGGATTAGATATGATGCTTCCTAAAGTATGTTACGGGACAAACAAGACATAAAAGAAATCATAACAGTCTTCTAGTTATAAATTCCTACAAAAGGGAAACCTATTATGCAGCAAATTCATATATAACAATTCAATTTATGAAGAAGACAAAGCTATCATCCACAAAATGAATCAACAACTGTTATGTCCTATATTTCTTTTTG
>JZKD02S2418853.1:160740-204744 GCA_000966675.3 Picea glauca | reverse complement strand
AACCCATTTATCAATTACATTCACATAGAACATAACCATTTCAAATCGTAGCATTGACTGTATCGAAAAATGGGAATACCAACAACAGTCTATTTTTAACAACTTCACTTATCAATAGAGCATCCAACTGAAGTTAAATTTGAACAATCATATCTATTCGACGATCCATCAAATCGAAAACAAATCCAATCGAATCTGAAAAAAAATTATGTACAACAGAGCATGCTTATGTAACAGAGCAGGTGAAATATGTACACAGAGTGTAATATAAATGAGTGAAAATTATACCATCACAGTTGCTAAGACTATGTCAATTTTGAATTGATAATTGCAGTAGTAGAATCGACATTTTTGAACAGGATTGAACCTGTGGTTCGTTGCTTCTTATCGGAGGGTTGCACCTTTGCATTCTGGCCAGTGAGCTTTGCCACTTGGCTTTCCAAATCGTGGATTCTGGACTGCAACGTAGGTACATCCAAGTAGTATCTTTCCAACCATAACCCACATTGATCGCAAGGTGCAGCAACAGGTTGATCAGTCGAGGGTTTCGATGATTCACCAAGGGTTTCATGGGGTGGTTCAATACCAGGGAAGTCAAGGTTATCACGCAGACAAGGTGGCAAATTCTTAACGAAATCATAAGGAGGTTTGTTACACAAGCCTTCCGAGTAAGGATACTCTTCGGCAAGAAAACGTTCAACTTCAGAATCAGAGTCTTCGCTGATCACGATAGGCTCTAATTTAACAGGGGGCTTGGGTTTATTCCTCGCCATGCGCGAGATTAAACTTGTATTTTTCTAGCCTTTCGAATTAGTGCCAGTCTTAGGTTTTGGCTTTTTGGTCGCGGGTTTATCCACTTCGGCTCGTTTAGTCACAGCCATAGGCAAACTTGTAGGTGGGTCGGGTTTAGGCTTGGGTAGTAAAACACTATAAGGCACAGGGGTAGGCTTGGTATCGGTCACCACGGGCTTATCAACCTGTGGAGGGTCCAACTCTTCGAAGCCATTACGGCTGAGGAAAACAGCCCAACAATCACCACGTAACCTTAACTCGTAAACCACTATCATTTTAATCAACCCCAAATGAAAGAGGCTGGTGTCAGCTTGGCTGCGCTTGTACCTTTTAGCCATTTTGAACAAACTTCGATGCAAATAATAGGGCATACTAAGTTYGAAACCCATAAACACCATTAAAAAACGCAGGTGAAACAAGAAAATGAACCCGTACCTGCCTTCACAAGTAACGAATTGTTTGATAATCATCAAGAGATCATACCAGCGAGGTTTCAACATCTTCGCAGGCAAACCTCTGTCGCATGAGTTCATTGTCCGAGACTTAAATAACAATGTCCACGGGACATCGTCAACCTTGCAGCTTTTGGACCACTTCTGTCCCATAACAGGCAGGCTGGTTGCCGAGCTGAGAAATTGTTCAGTGATTTCAAGCTGGACATCTCCAACTTTGGCTCGGTAGCCAGCGAACGACAATGCAAATTTCCGAGCGACAGTGAGGTTATAACCATCAAATTTCCTTATAAAAGCAAGCCACCCGAATTCTTCCAAGTCGCTATACGCACCATCAAACATTAACAGTGCTTGGCACCCGTTGGGCTCGGCCCTTACGACAGGAGCCATAACTTCTGTACATGGTGGGGTTTGAACTAATCAGAACAATGCACAGGGTCAAAAACGATAGGGTTTAACATTTTTAGCGCTCAGGGAGGCCGGAATTAACTGCATGCGTGCGAAGGTGGTGGGATTACCACCGCCACACAATGTATTAATGACTGTGTACAGTGCTATTCAATCCATAATCATAATCGTTTAAACATATGCATCGGCCAACCAAACAGGTGTACAACAATATCAACGTGCCATTCATCTGAAATAGAACCAACACCATATGTTATCATCATGCGCCAAGTGTACAGTCCAAATCAACATGAAATCCAACATTAACCACGATCTGTCGTGTCAATCAAACGTTTCAAATCAATGTTAATTCATTCATGCCAATGCATAGTTCGAAGCTATGATCGTTCAATGTAATATCAAACTCACAAAACAATGTATCAAGCAAGGGTTCAAACCATAAAATCGAAAATCCAAAAGGTTGATCAATGCGCCTTTGCAAAACTCAAACCATTGCCATTTTATATGAAATCAAACTTATTATATTGCCAAGTGTAAAAACATTGCAACCAATGAACATATGAAAACGATAAGTTAAGAATTCAAAACAATAAGAATTATGTCATATATAAGAACAAAATCAATTATGACCCTTATGACATCAAACATAACTCATAACTTAACATTTTCAATACTTTATCAAAGAAACCAAGTTGCGCAATTAAAGTGAATGGATATAGTTTGAAAAAACTTTTGCAGTGATGTGATAAACCAATGGTCAAGTGTCTTTCAGCAAATCAATCAAAGACGACGACAATCTAAGCAACAAAAGAGGTGTTTTCACACTTTTAGTTGTGAAAACTGTAGCAAAACCATAATGCAATTATCGCAAAAATGAATACGATGTCTTGTAGCACAATGCGACGATGATTTGTCATTAATGAGACAAGGGGTGTAGGCAGCTTTTTAGGGCAAATTAAAAAAATGAATTGGCTGCCAACAGAGCCCTAGTCTCCCTGATGGGTACCCCTCGCAAAACCAAAAGGGGCCCATCATTAGCGTAAGAATCAACGAATGACCGAAACATTATTGGAATAAAAGAGACATTATATGAGTACTGAAAACTGAACAGTGTGCATAATAAAGTTAAAATACCAAAACCGTATTACAGTAATTTAAAGAAACAACAGAATAGGACCAATGTTCTTTCTAACACTCTGCAAATAAATTAAAAGAAACACAGGTTCAATACGATGTTGAAACCCCAAATGAGCATGCCTTTTAAGACACTCAGAAGGAGCAAGGGGCCACACAAAACCTAACTTGAACATTTTTAAACATAGTCTTATGAGTTGTCGAAGAGTATTGGGGAAACAGGGATCGGTGAACCCTCTTTATCTTTTCACATTCCGGACAAAAATAACTACCAGAGAGGTTCCAGTTTTTATTGAAATAATTGGTTTGACACACAAACGAATGTAAGACCCTGACACCGTCAAATATACGTTTTCCTTCCGACGAAATATAGTCCTGGACTGGTAACGAAGGAACGACGAATGTAGGAGGGGAGAAAGAAGGATTGATGGGCATCAAATAGGATAATATCATAATAGAAGCCGAGAAAGACATAGAAAACCTACAGTAAACAAAAGTAATTATTTCGTTAGGACAAACCCTTATCGGAAGGGAAATATGAGAGACGTTCCAAGCTGCCATGCCCATGTACAGTGAAGTTGAGAGTTAGAAGTAAGATGCAGTAGTATAAACTCAGAGCAGACTTTGCACCAAGAGTAAAACGAGTCATGGCGGTTAACCTAATACACAAACCCTGAGCCTATTGAATGTGATGGGAACGTCGAGGAGATGGACCATGTGACAATAGTGAGGTGGAGTGTCTAGGTTGGGTGAGGGTACAGGATGACTCCCGCTACCTCCACTACCATTAATGGTTGAACAAAGATTTAAATTCGGTTTTCATTACATCTAAGCCACATTTAATATTTTTCAGAGGAGAAGCTCACAAACCCTTTTGACTAGTTTAGTTAACGCCAGTGGTTGGAGTCAGTTAAGTCAGGAAAGGATTCGATGAACTACCACTTCAAAGTCTGCTTCCATCTATTAGTTATTGGGTTTGATTTTTTAGTCAATAGTTTGAATTACAAGTAACCCTCCAATTCGGGGCACTTTTATCAATAGTAAAACCAACAGATTTAACACTTAAATAATTATTTCGACCCCTTCCTTGTGTCTCTATAGTTTTCGAGGTTATGAAGTTTAGGCTTGTACGCATTATGAATGTGGATGTTAATCAATGGGCTGGAAACCTAAGTATTAGACCCATGTCCACAAAGTATTAACTTGTAACCATTTACTAGAATGAGTGTAATTTAAATGAGTATGGAAGAGTAACACTAGACTGTGGAAAGAGAAACTGAATGCACAGGGTATCACGGTTTTAAATGTTAAGGTTTTAAATCTATCATATAGCCTTAGAGCGTAATTCTCTCACAGAAAATAATAAAAAAAAAAATTGACGAAATTGAGGTTTGTTACACAAGTGATAAATCCTCCTATGCCACAACTCACACAACTAACTGTTGTTGTTGCTACTAGCCAAATAATGTAATGGATGAAAACCGAGTCTGTACAATATCCTATCACGAGTCCCAATCACTTTGGTTGATGTGATATTGGTCCCCTTAAGGTGAATAAGGACCTCCTCACCTAGGAAAGACACCTCAAATCCCCTATCCTGAATGGTGGAAACTGATATCTGGTTCTTCTTCATCCTAGGGACATACAATACATCCCCGAACACCATGGGTGGCCTCAACTCCCTTTGAAAGGAAATTGTGCCACGCCCAGCTGCCCTGACTATGGTGTTATTCCCAAGCACTATCTCCAACTTGATCCTAGTCTCTGTAATATCAATAAAGTGCTCTCTAACACCAAACATATGACTTGATACTCCATTGTCTATGTACCATACACTGGATGGTGTCTCAACTATAGAAATACTGACAAGCAAGGAAATCTCCCTCTCAAACTGAGAGGTGAACTCATCCTCCTCAGCTGATGTTGTTGTACCACCATTCTTCTTCTTCTTCCTATTTGGACATTGTCCAACATAGTGCCCCATATTTTTACAAGCAAAGCATTTAACTTTGCTCATATCCCTCTGTTGCTCACCTCCCTTCTGTTGTTGCTTGGCCCCACCCTTGGGACCCTTCTTGGTCTTCTTCTTTCCCTTTGCGGAAAGAGCAAGATCTTCATCATCATCCCCACCACGTTGATGACTAGTAGATCCTGAGCTAATCATGAGATCCTCCTATACAAAGTCATCCCATAGCCTCTCCCAACTACGCATATGTTATCTGGATACAATGCCTCATACAAATCTCTCCCAAGGTTTGGAGAATCCATTTAAGGTTGTCCTCACCAACTCTAATGGATCCACTATCTCCCCCACAACTTCCAACTCATCACAAATCTGTGAAAACCTTGTGAGGAATGAGGCAACTAAATCAATCTTCGACATCTTAGTGCCCCTCAATTTCTCTTGAAGCACCATCTTTCGGTTTTGGTTAGGGCTATGGTAAAGGCTACACAAGGACTACCACTTTTGAAATGCGAAGTCCTTATCAGAAACATGAAGAATAACACGGTCTTTCATTGCATCTAGAATAGTCCTCTTGGTCTTGATGTTCCTCTTCCCAAACTCTGCCAAGAGAACTACATCTGTAGGAGGGACCACATGACTCTCCACAATGTCCTATAGTTCACCCTCATCCAATATCAAGACTATCCTAGCCTTCCATGGAGACCAATTTCTAGCCCCAGCTAGACTGTCCTTCACCCTCAACCCTCCAACTGACATGGCAACTAACTGATAAACAAAATGACCAAATAAGTTTGTTTCCCACACACCAATCTCAAGTGTGAATTTGAAGCTTCCAAGGTGAGATAAAAATCTTTCCACTGTCTGTAATTTATCATCCCTCTCTTGTGCTCTTAGGCTTTGATACCATTTAGAAATTTGATGATCTTTAAGGCTGCTACATGTATTATTTTTAGGACTGATAAAAAGGTCACTAACATGCTTGTTTCTTGCTTCCTTTTTAGATTGATACCATGCTCATTTATGTTGTTGTTATAAGGGTTAAAATATGAAAATGTTTGATGTCCATAATTAGCTTTTAACAATCATAAAACAAAATATTCACCTTTTATATTTAACACTCTAAATGTTGATAATAAACACAAGCATACCACATATTTATACTTATATATTTTTGGTCAACATGACCCTAGAAAAACCCCCACGGGGAAAACCAGTGAAGAGGAAATTTATTAGGAGATTTAAGGAAAAATATTGTAGCAAAGATTACAACCAACTTATCTCTGGTTAGCTTCCAAATCTTTCTTGGAATTTGTGCCAGTAGATAGCCTAGGAAACACCGCCCTTTGCCTCAGACTTCAACATTGTATTTCCTGAAGATGTTGTTGTGCAATGCCTTGGAATTTGTGCCCTTTCTATGTTGCAAGTGCGCCCTTCCTGTAGCTTCTAGTGTGCCCTTACTTGGGATACTAGTGCACCCCTCCTTGGCTGCAAGTGCGCCTTCCTGTTGCGCCCTCTTTCCAAGACTAGTGCACCCTTCTTCCTTGCCTTCTCCAAATTCTTCTTCTCCTCTCCTCCTTCTCTTCATTCACTCAAAGAGACAATGCGTCCCCATTTTCCTCTTCTCTTCTCTTTAGTCTCATCCTTAGGCTAACCTAGGAACCAATGGCTAGGATTAGATCTTAAAAAACCAAGATCAAGGGTGGAGATTAGATCTCCCCCTTTACTTAAGTTCCCTAAGTCACTTTATGATTAATGAGCTCATAAATTCACTTTGACTTTATAACATAAAGTAAAGTGAGGGAGGGGTACTTTTCTCCCTTTAGTGTTAGGCACATCAATAACACTAGGGGACCACTTCCCAAGGTACCTAATCCAGGTGGATATCAGTGGCCACCCATATATCCACCTGGATCAGTACCAAAACTCAACACTTACTTTGGCAGGGACTAATAATAAGAGTGGATATGGGTGCATCCAAAGTTATTGGAACAAGAATAAGCATATAATTTGTATTGGATGTTAAGTGTGTGTTGATTATTGATATCCAGATGATCGATGTAATTTTCATTGTCCATCCGTAAAGTTGTAAAGTCCTTTGTTGTTGGGTGTGAAACGTAAAAATTTTGAGGTCAATCAATGAACTTCAAATTTAGTTTTTTTTTTTTAATTTGTTGTGGTTGTCAAAGATCACAACAATTATAATTGTAGTGTGAAGATAGATCAATTCACTACTTGCTTATAAGTCCAACTTCCTGCCCGTGGTACGGTAGCCTAGTTGGCTTGTGTGGGTTTTTTTCCTCAATAGGTCATAAGGTCTATTCACATTGGGCCCTTGATCTTTCCTCACCTAAGTTGCGTTGTTGGGATCATGGAGCATGGTGGGTCATTGGCAACACATGATTAAACATAGCCACGCCGTGTGAGCTTGCCACACAATATCTCTTGGGTGCGTTGAAAATGACTGACATCCTTATGGTGTGGGGAACCTCGTTTTCGATGGAAAACAAAAGAAAAAGAAAAAAGAAAAAAGAGTCCAACTTCCTATCTTAAATGCTATATATTTATTTTTCCTTTGCATCCACAAACATAACGATTCTTTTGATGTGCAATCTAAAATCCATCTATCAACATTCGCTACAACTCTTGTGTAGGTCTAGTTGTTTAGAAAAAGTAGGATCACCATCATCCATATCCTTTTTCTTTACGTTGGCTATCATTCTCTAGAACCAAAACATAGACTTTAAACTTATGGAAAATAAAGTAAAGGAGAAATATAACAAAAAAAAATGCTCACACCAGGTTGTTGCTACTATTGATGTGAATCACACTCATGTTGACCATTGAATCCGTTGTCCTTGCCAACATTCTTATGATGGGAAATGGTCTTCCCCTCTGGGTTGTCATTTTAGGAAACCCAATCTAACCTCCCATAATTGCAACAATGGAGTAGATTACATTGATTTTCCATTCATATATTGAAATATAATGCTTTGGTTGCAATGAACCTAATATGTAAATCATTGTCGCAAGACACAATAAAACAAGCACTGACCCTCCACTATGATAGACACTCTTGATTCCTCATCTGACTATAATCTTTAAGTGACATCATTGTTCCTTGACTTCACAATGCATGGCTTCCTTTGCCATCCTTCTCCTTTCACGATTGCTTGTAGGTAAGATGAAGAGCTCCGATTCCAAAATGAAATTGAGTTAAATAAGTAATCATGGGAATTTTGGCGAAGGAAAATTTTAGGGGCTAAATTTTGCCCATGGACTAATTTTCCATGTTTTTTCCCAAAAAAGATTCACCAATTTCCATTGTTTCTAAAAATGATTTGCCCAAACTCTATAGGACAAAATTATTTAACCTAAAAAATCACCAAAATTTTATAGAAACTATATAAAATTCTTAGAAATTTCAATATTTTTACAAAAATATCACCGAACATTTTACAATTGCATATTAAGGACTAATAAGATTTGCCAAGGTTTCTACATGTTAAGATAATTTTTCATCCTTAAAATTTTCCTTGATTTTGGTGCAATAGGCAAGTCAACACGATGACAACCTAACATCAATTACATGTCTACCTGTGGCATGCATTAATTGAGAAGATTCTAGGAAGTTTCTAAAAGTTGGGATATTTATTAATTTAAGAGTTAATCTAATTGTGAATGTTTTGGCTTTTATATTAGGTGAGTTGACTCAATTGTAATGGAAGTGCAAGCATTTTGCGTGATGTAAGGGACAATAAAAGAGAGGAAACATCAAATTGATGTATGCGACCTCATTGTTTATGGGACAAGGAACACCTCTAAATAACGACTCCACTACTTAGTTTATAAACATGTACACACCCTACTCCTTTATATTTGAGACAATAACCTTTAAGAAAGAAACAAATACTCTTAAAAACACTCATACAATACATATGAAACACAATTTACAATACATTAATTTCAAATTATACATTATATTGATATACTTCTAAACAATTGCTCATATTATTTGAAAAGATAATTCCAAATGTCTCCATGAGACACAGGGATTGAATGCCACTTTTGGATTGTGATGTAAGAGACTAAAGGTTAGAGAAAAAGGCCTTATACCACTGGATAGGGTGCATGGTCCATTGCAATGTGTTTAACATTGAGTCTATGGAGCCATGTCAGAGGTGCTTAAAGCATGGAATTTCTCTCGAATCCCAAGCTCAATGGGCCCATGATATAAAATTCAGCGTTGTCTTGAAGTCATTAGTGTTTAAGTCAACTAACCCAAAGGCCAAAGGTTCCACTCAAAGGCCAAAGGTTCCACTCAAGAGACACGAGGGGATATTCTCGTAGGAGAGAGAAACCCAAAGGCCAAAGGTTCCACTCAAGAGACACGAGGGGATATTCTCGTAGGAGAGAGAGACAAGATGCCAGCCAGGCCAACAGAAATGAAAACGAGGGCACGAACAGAAGGGTTGCTGACTCGGCCAAAAACAAGAAACAGATAAGCATGGATAGAAAGGAAGGAAGAACATGGTCAAAAGCTTAATAAAAAAAGATAAGGCTGATGAAGAGGAGAGAAATGCAACCACATGAATGGATACAGGTATGAAACGGTGGATAGAATCAGTATCCAATGTGATAAGACGGAATATTTTCAATAAAATAGCAATGATATAGATTATGATTAACGGTATTAACCATACACATGGAATATGATAGATGGAAAATTGATAAGTGGTTTCATAGCTAATAATCCATGGAATATGATAGATGGAAAATTGATAAGTGGTTTATTGAGAAATAGCTAATAGCATCAGATTATGAGATATTTTGTTGTCTTAATTCGTATCAAAATTTATCAAAATTGATTTATTTTTGTTAAAATAAATTTAGCAAAAATTTGTTGAGAAAATTTTTGTTTAATAATAATTTGGTGTATGGCTAAGTCGTAATCATATTATTATTAATATAATAATATTTTAATGGTAGCTGACTAAGTCGTGACCATAAAATTAGATTATTATTAATATAATATTATTTTGATGTGAACAACTTGGTCAATTTCAAAGAAACAAGTATCTTACACTAAAAAAAATAAAGTAATCACAAAATATAACAAGAAAAAAAAATCTCCTCTAAATTTATGATCTCAATCCAATTTAATGGATTTAGATTATTCAAATTAAAATTTGAACGGTCAAACTTGTAATTTACACACCTTTCTGCGAAATTTAAATAAAAATTATTGAAAACTAACAATTTGAATGTCTTAAATTACGAAATTTTAATAAAATGTAAAGATTCGAACGCCCTGGAGTGAAGAAGTGCAAGAAAAGTGAAATGGGTGAGTGAGAACAGCCGGTGGCCACCCAATCCAAATCCACCATTTTTATTCCTGGATGAGTGGGTGGGACACCTGGCGCCAGTGGTTTAGGGAAAGCCACCAAAAGGAGAGAGGAGAAGCTATTAGAGGGGATTCATCGAATGCTCGTGATTGATTGAGGGCAGCGAGGTACAGCATTTTTGTATGAATGTGGACAAGTCCCCTCCCCAGGGCTCCCCCACAATCCCTGCTTCACACGCGTCCTCGCTCATGTGCTTTTTATGGACCTTCGTGTCTCTTATCCTTCCCCTCGCTTAGGTGAACTTTCCATATGCCTGCCTGCCTGCCTCCCCTTTGCCTGCTTTCGTCCTCGTCACTTGCCAACCAAACCCAATCCCCAAACGGCACAAATTCACATCAAATCATTAAGAAAAACGAGGGGTCAGAAGACAAAACAGCCCTGTAGGTTGGGGTCCAGGCCTTCTTTATGCTACACCAATATTTCGTTGGTGGACAAGGCACCGACCTCCACCTCCAGGCAGGCCAAAGACCATAGCCTCAGCTTCAAAAGGCTGTTTGGATGCAGATCCAGCCGAGTTTTCTGTTGTTTCTTTTTTGTTTTTTTGAAGAAGCACAGTAGATAGAAATCTGTGAGTGCCCACAAGACAAAAATCATTACTGCAGCTTGAAAAATCATCACAGCCTATGATTTTTGCAGGTTGTCCTGTTGCAGAGATCTCGTTTTCAATTTGGCTTTCGGAGAAGCAGAGAGATTAAAAATATAAATTGAGAAAACAGTCCTCTTCCCTTACAAGCCCAAGATGGGTATTGCAGCCTGAAAAAACTATGGCTGTCAGAGCCGGCGTCACATGGTGGGAGTCTTGTTGCAGAGATCTTGTTTCTAATTGGGTTTCTGAGGAAGCAGAGAGTGCCCGGCCGAGAAAATAACCCAACGAGCTTGAAAATCATATTGTTTCAGGTCAGTAGATTTTGTGAAGAGGCCTCTGAGGAAGCATATAACAGAGAAATATACGATTACCAGCTTATTAGAAATTGGCGGAAAATTCGGTCTTGCCATAATGCCCACATGCTTGAAAGGGTTTGATATCATCACTGGATTGATTTCGTTGCTATAATCTCCGTGAAAGAGATCGATTTTCATCTGATCTGTGGTAGGATACAGACGGGTAATCAATCAATAAGAGGACGGTTATGGATGATATGACTGCAGCCACGAAGCGAACAAACAGTGACGGAGCTTTGAAGATCAATCACCATACTGAGCACCAGGTAGTTACTGCAGCCAGGAGGCGCAGAATGGAAATCATGCACCTCAAAGTTATTGCCAACGCTGGGAGCCAGAATGCCGAGCCTGTGAGTAAGCGTTCACGCCCTTGTTCTGAAGATGTGAAGCCTCCCTCTTCTTCCTTTCATGTCCTAACCATAACCTCCTCCTCCTCCTTCCAAGCTCTGGTAGATGATGACGAAGGAGAAGGAGAATGCATCCCTATATTTGAGAACGATAATATTTTTGAACTCCCAATTTGTCCTTCTTTGCAGCAGGATATGTTATCATCCTCAACAACGATAGACAATGGTTTGGCGACCAACGAGGTGGAGGAGCAGGAGGAGGAATCATCAACAGCACTTTCCAACACAAGCATCATAACCAAGGCCCCCCAGGTTGGTTCTGATGAGAGCTCTGGAGAGATTTGTAGCATGCTTATACATAACAACTGTATCCTGAGGTCCAGTTGTTCTGATTCTGAAATAAATGGAGCAGAATCTCCTCCCGAGCCCCAATCTATTACCAATTCATTAGCCTCCCCCCAAGAGGAGTCTTCTGTTGCTGGCACTGCAGAACAAGAGCTTTTGAACAATTTGGATCTGCAATCTGCTACTAAAATTGTTGCCTTAGACGTTAGGGAATCTGCAGATCTATCATCTGTGGTGTCACTGCCTGGCACTAGTGGAGGAGAAAGTGGAGGAAATGGATCTGGAATGAACAGTAGCTGTGTCGCTGATAACCGCATCCTTCCCTGGGGATATGCTTCCATTTGTGGCAGGAGGGCAGAGATGGAGGATGCCATGGCAGCCGTGCCGGAATTTCTATCTGTTCCCTGTGGAACTGTGGGTGGGTGTATTGCATGCGGCTCACAAAATTCCAGTGAGAACTCTGCACTTCATTTCTTTGGAGTCTATGATGGACATGGAGGTTCTCAGGTTGGTTTATGCAAAATTTTTGTTTTTTGGAATATATTTGTTAATAGTGGTTTGTGATGCTTCAGACAAGCTCGCAAGAAGCAAGCCCCCTTGTTTTTAAGTATGTCTTGCTAGAACTAGAAATTTGTTGAGACAAGCTTGCAAGAAACAAGCCCCCTTGTTTTTTAAGTATGTCTTGCTAGAACTAGAAATTTGTTGAAATATTTACTGTTCCTGTAGGCTGCCAATTTCTGCAAAGATCGCCTTCATCATGCTCTTGTTGAGGAGTTTGAGGTGGCAATGAATGTTGAGAACCTTAGCACCAATGGCAATGGAGAAAACAATTGGCAAATGAAGTGGGAGAGGGCTTTTGCTGACTGTTTCCACAAAGTTGATGTCGAGGTTGGAGGGGGAATCTTCAGAAGAGATGGTAAGGGAGAGGTGGTGGTTGAAGAAGACAGTGCAGACCGAATAGCTCCCGAAACTGTTGGATCTACAGCCGTAGTTGCAGTTGTGGGGGCCTGCCAGATTATTGTTTCCAACTGCGGAGATTCAAGAGCTGTTTTATCTCGTGGAGGCAGGGCTATTGCACTTTCAGTTGATCACAAAGTAATGCTCTGTTTTACTATTTATTTGTTATGGTGGTCTTCTTGTTGCATCGAATCACTTAAAAATGAAAAGTATATTGAAGGCATAAAAGGAGATTCTGTAACCTATACACCTGACTAATACAACGTGATGCAGCCTGATAGGGAGGATGAACTGGCAAGGATTGAGGCAGCAGGAGGCAAGGTTATAAACTGGAACGGCCATCGTATTTTTGGAGTGCTTGCCATGTCAAGGGCCCTTGGTATAGCATTGTTGTTGTTGTTATCATTAGTATGTTATTATTTCTATGTGCATTTGATTCGATGTTTGGTTATAGGTTAATCTTGTGAATAGCTTCTATTCCATCTCTTCATCTCTTACTGTTTAGATTCAATTCATCCAGGTGACTATTATCTGAAGCCATATGTCATTCCCGACCCTGAAGTCACATTCACCCAACGAACAGAAGATGATGAATTCTTGATACTGGCAAGTGATGGACTGTGGGATGTGCTGACAAACGAGGAGGTCTGTGAGGCAGTTCGAAGGCGCCTTGCTCGTGGACATGGTATCAATGCAAGTTCATCTGTTAACATAAGAGAAGATACGAAGTATCCATCAGCCCATGCAGCAGCTGAATATCTCTCTAGATTAGCTCTCCGTCGCAATAGCCGTGATAATGTCACAGTGGTGGTAGTGGATTTGAGGGCAAGGAGGAGACCTGAACCAACAAATTGAAAGCTGCTTACGAATATGCTCTGTTCAGTCAATTAGGATGTCTGTGCTGTTTTATATGCAGACAGCCCCTGGTGTTATACTGGAATGAAAGATTTAACCTAGTCCATTTGGGAAATTCCATTGGAGATTATGGTTTTATCCTGGATAGTCAGCTTTTGAAGTTCTGCCAACCATTTCTGTATTATAGGATTTCCTTGGCTCTCATGCTACAATTAATTGGCCAAAAGAATATGGTCAATCTACTCTAACAGCTTTGTTTCTACCAGTATTGGCTGTCTGAAATGTGGCCAATCTAAGCTGACAGCACTTCTCCCCGTGATTGTTTGTTTGAACAGAGAGATCCCCGATTATTTTAGTTGTAGAGGAATCCCACAGAACTTTCACAATGACTTAAAGATTCTAGTGGATTCATTTACCTTCAATTAAGATTTTCATTTGTCAGTAGAGCCTTCCTAGGCAAAGCAACTCTGTCAGCCAATACTAGTACCTTGGAGACTAACATTGACCCCCAATATCAGACGGACTGATGGAATAACACTTTCTAGTTTCATGAGCACCACAGCTGTCCTTACGTTTCTACGGTTTAAAGACAGGAGCCTTCCTGTTTTAGACTGAATTTTTAACAGCTAACGGATGACGTTATTGGCAGAATATTTCAAATTTGTTGTAAAAAGCTCAGTATTTCATTTTATCAGATTATCCTTTATGTTGGAACTGTCATCTATGAAATGTATCAGGCAGATCTCATTATGTTTATACCTCAAAATAAGTCTCTTGATTTTTCACAAGTGACATTCAAACCCCAATATACAGTAAATCAGTGGTTTTCATGTGATCAGTGGGCTATTGGCAGGTCAATGCCAATTGTGACGAGGTGAATTCTACAGAAGGCATGTAAAGCTAACTAGAGCTTCAGAGTTCAAATTTTAATGAAATTACTGTGTATGGGCATTTGATGAGTTGATGCTACCAATGTTAATGACAGAGGGAAACACTCCAGCATCACACTTGCAGTTTGCTTCAAGATCCTTTGCCATGATGTTGCTTGATGAAAGTATTGATTGCTCAAGGCACACACTAAGCTAGAACAAGTTTTGAGAGCATTGTCCATACAAAATAACATAAATTTTTTAAGAAAATCTTGGTACAAGAACCTAAATAACAACTCTGAAAAAAAAGAATGGAGATTTTATTAATGTCCAGACTCCACAAATGACCATAATAGGCTAATGTACTGTAAAAACACAGCAGCATACAACAACATGAAATCTAAGTATATAGAATATCTAACATGAAATCTAATAAACTCAACTAAAACAAGGAAATGCAGAATCAAATATTGAATATACGATCTTAATCTAAGTTTGGCAAGGCAAGTGACCGGAAAATGGTTATTAATGTATATTTTCTTTTCAATATTAAAATTAATTAGTGTTTTTAGTTTAAAAAAAAAAAGCATTTTTGCAATATAGAGGAAGAATTTCCAGTAAAATTTGCAATATTGGTTTGTTGAATTGATAATTTCAAGTAGAGTAGTTTTTGGTTTGCTATTACGGATAAGGTGTGTTCTATGTATTTGTTGGAATGTGATGTTAGGATATTTAGACACTTAGGAGTTAGTTAAGATCTATTTGGTCTAATGTGTTGTTAGGTAAAAATGTGTTTCTTAGTGTGTTTCTTTAGTATGCATTTGTAGTTAGGAAATCCGAAGGTTCATATTCTCCTAATTTTAACGGCTATTGATTCGCGGGTTAACACCCGATTGGTCCATGATCTCTATTTAAAGAGAATGGAGGGTCATTTGTTGATGATAGATTGTGAGAAATTTTCTTGTAAAATCTCTCTATGATATTTTTCTTTGCTTTAATAAACTACTCAAAGTGGTCGCATTCGCTGGGGCCGTGGATGTTTCTTCGTAGGGGTTTTACCACGTGAAAACATCGTGTGTTGATCTTTGATCTGGTTATGTGAGTGGTTACTGAAGGTGTTCGTCCTCTGTTGGAATACATGTATTGTCGAACATGGTATTAAGGCTTGTTTGAAAACTCGCTCCTGTTGTAGATCGAAATCGTGAAGTTGATTGTCTCATCTCTATTTTCTGTCATTTTCGTACATTTATGGGCGGAGAGAACTGTTCCCTTGCGTCTGAAGCGCTTGTTTAAGTCAGAAATGCTTTTCGTTTCACTCGAAAAGGTTTCCGTTTGTCCAAGATACAACCATTTTAGTCAGATCCAGAGGTATAAACCCTGAATACGCATTTTTTAAATTTTTGCAGAGTATCATTTTGGTTTTATTTCGATTTTGTATTATTTATTTCCGAGTTGCTACTCTTTTATATCTGTGTATGCTCTTTGCCCCACGCCCTGTGCGATCTCGGCAAATCATAAACATATAGGAAAATGTGCATCTTCTGGGTAAGCTAACCGAGATCTAACCCTTGTCATCTAGAAATGAAATTTTTTCTTGTGTGATTTTTTTTTTTTAGCACGCTCTTAAGGCCGTCTTCAACAACAACAACAACAACACCCCCAATCCTCTTCCTAAAAAATACAATATGTTTTTTTAGACCATTTGGTTAAAAATTGTCTTATTAAGTAAGAGGTCTTGAGTTCAAGTCTATTTTGTTACTTTTTTTAAAAAAGTTCATGCTAAAATTGTAAAATGTATTTCACTTCAAGCATAAAAGTGAGTCACTATAAGTAGCTTTAATATTTTATTTGAGATTTATTTATTTTGCATGCAAATTTTCTTTTATAAAATAACTTCATTGTAAAAGTGATCCCCACTTCTCTTTATAAAAGTGGATGACTTCATAAAACCACTTACACTATCGCGCGGTCTTTTGGTCACTGTTTATGCATTTTTTAAAAATGACATAACCCTCACATCCAAAGTCTGTTTTCAGTGCCATTTTTTTTTAAAACCGCATAATTTTTCGAGAACTTTTCATTCAGATCATCAGTTTCAGTTTTTAAATCTATATTATCTGCATATTTAATATGGTTTCTACAAATAATCTCTTGCTTATCAGCACCAACTAATTGCAATGAAAATTTCATATGAAAGATTTATTAAGAAGTAAAGACTTGTATCGAATTACCTTGGGAAAGGAAAAAACACCCAATGATGATGATAAGAAAGTCAAATGGGCTAATAGGTGTGATGAAACACGTGGACTAATCAAAATGTTCATCTCTTTTATTTAAGGTTCCACCTTAAAGAAATTGATGACCCCGAAGAAGCTTGAAAAAAATTGAATCTGTGTTTGGTAAACTCAATATTGTTTGAGCACAACAATTAGAAAATCAAGTACTGACCTTAAGTCCCAAGTGTTTTTTCTTCCCTTGGAGACTATCTATCTAAGTTTAAAACACTCATAATTTTATGTGAATAATGTGAGATAAAAATGGAAGAAGAGCGTTGCATCTATCTTATTCTTTCTAAGCTAGGTAGTGCATATTCTGTGTTTGTATCTACCTTTTATGCCATGAGAGAGGCTCTAGGGAAAGTTTATCAAAAACACACTTTTGAGTCCTTTTGTGCTGCTTTGATTAGAGAGGAAGATAAACTTGTACAACTTGGAGTGATCAACACTGCAGGTACCCCCAACAAAGCCTTAGTTGCCCAACACAAATATAAACCCAAGTATCCCAAGAAACAACATCCTCGCTACAACAACAAACAACATAAGGGTCCCAAACCCGCTCAGACAACTTTAGCTCTTAATGGTGACAAATAAACAAAATATAAAAATAAGAAGACTGACATATATTGCAACTTTTGTGATAAAGATGATCATGATGAGTCCAAATGTTTCAAGAAGATGGCAGCTTTAGAAGCAGCGATGAAGAAGCACAACATCAATATTGATTCTACTTCTTCTTCTTCTCATGGACATGCACTTTCCACTTCTGGTTTCTCTTTCAATACAACTTCTATTTCTTCTCCTGATGAGTGACTTATTGATTATGGAGAATCTTATCATATGGCTAAGGATAAAGAGATATTCTATGCTCTAATTGAATGTAACACCAAGAAAATATATGTTGGTGATGATAGATCTCTTAGTGTTGTAGGATTTGGAACAATTCAAGTAGATAACGGTCATTTCAATGATGCATTATGTGTTCCAAGTCTTTCTTGTGACCTTTTATCGGTGTATCAAATCACTCATTCAGGTGAAGGTAAAACCGTAGAGTTTTCATCTCACCAAGTTGTAATCAAGGATCTAAAAGATCCTAAGCATGTTTTTGCAACTGGAATTGCTGATAATATTATCAGGTTGTACAAGTTTGACAACTTTGGGTCATCATCTTTTTCATCAGTTTTTGTTGCTCATAGCGATGACTTGAACAAACTTTGGCATGAATGGTTTGGTCATCTAAACTATCACTCATTGCAACAACTACGTAATCAACAGATGGTGATCGACCTTCCTCCTGTTTCATGCAGATATGGTGTTTGCCTTGGTTGTGTTCTCGACAAACATTATCGGGACAATTTTGACAAACGTTGGCATGCCTCGGGCTCTTTGCAGCTTGTTCAGAGTGATTTGTGTGGTCCACTTTCTTCTCCTTCTTTTTCTAGGTGCAATTATTTCTTAAATTTCATTGATGATTTTTCCAGACGTACTTGTTTACTTCTTAAAACTTAAGAGCAAATTTTTTGACAACTTTTTGGCCTACAAGGCCCTTGTAGAAAAGCAATCTGGATATCAAATTCAAAAGTTAAGAACAAATAATGGAGACGAATATGTGAACAATAATTTTACAAGTTACTGCACTACACATGGCATCCAAGTGCAATACACTGTTCCATATACACCACAACAAAATGGTGTTGCTAAGAGAAAGAACCGCACATTAAAAGAAATAACTAATTGTATGATCCAATCTAAGAGATCAAGTCTAAAGTATTGGGCGAAAGAAATCAACTGTGCAAATTACATAATAAATTGCACTCCCACAAAGACTCTTAAAAATATAACACCGGAAGAAGCTTAGACTAAAATTAAACTAGATGTAAGTCACTTCCATGTATTTGACAGTAAATCATGGGCTCACATTCCTGGTGAGAAAATAAAAACATTGCAACCTAAAAGTCAGAAGTGTATATTTGTTGGTTATTTTAAAAATGTCAAAGGTTATAGACTTCTTCAACCACATTGTAATGAAATTATTATTAGAAAATATGTTAAATTTGATGAAAATCTCTTGGCCTGTGAGCCTGATTCGATGATTGTGCCTTCTTCGGCCTACGAGCCATCTTCGACGTTTGTGCCTTCTTTTGTTCCTATTCTGGTTTCTTCTTCAATGATGATAGTGAGGATGAACATCCACTTTCGCCTGCTCACCTTCCTCCAGATGAGTCCTTTGAACCTGAATTAGCACCAGTTCTATTGCTTCCTAGATGAGTTCGTTCAACACGAGAAGTAGCTGGTGGTCTTGTTGGCAATCCTTCAGATCAACATCGAGCACATTCGCAGTTCCAGCGAGCCTCTTCTCTTTTCGCTCAAGTTTCAGAGAATCATGATCCATAGACATTTGCAGAAGCTTCAGGTAATCCAGATTGGGATACAACAATGAATGAAGAGTATCATTCTTTAATGACAAACGATACTTGAGATCTCGTTCCTCTTCCAAAAGGAAGAAAATTTGTCAGATGTAAATGGGTCTACATAACTAAGTATGCATCAGATGGAAGTGTTGAAAGACATAAAGCTCAGTTAGTTGCCAAAGGATTTTTCCAAGTTGAAGGAATTGACTATAATGAAACATTTGCCTCTGTAGCCAAAATGAATTCCATCCGCCTTGTTCTTGTCCTTGCTGCCTCACATAAATAGGAGGTCCATTAGATGGATGTTAAATCCACCTTCTTGCACAGAAATTTGCAAGAAGAAATCTACATGGAACAACCTCTTGGCTATGTCCAAAATGACTCTAGCCTTGTTTGTCGTCTTAAGAAATCTCTTTATGGTCTTAAGCAAGATCCTTGAGCTTGGTATGCCAAAATAGACAACTTTTTTGTTGACATTGGGTTCTATATATGCCATTCTGATCCTAATGTCTATACCAAGAAAGTAGGAAGCCATCACATAATCCTTGTCCTTTATGTTGATGACCTTATCCTTACTGATAGTGACTCAAAACTTTTAAACCATGTGAAAACCATCCTTAAGAAGAAATTTGAAATGACAGACTTAGACTTTTTGCACTATTTCCTTGGCCTCCAAGTTTCACAAACCAATGAAGGAATTTTTCTTTCCTAGTCTAAGTATGCTTGTGAATTTCTTCATCGCTTTCACATGGATGATTGTAAACCAACCCCTTCTCCCTTCCAGTCTAGAGTCAAGCTTACTGCCACATGTACTTCTCCTGAAGTTGATGCCACCCTATACCGTCAGTGAGTTGGTAGCCTCTTATATTTGACTCATACTCGTCCTGATCTTTCCTTTGTTGTTGGTCTTGTTGCCCAGTATATGCAAACACCCCATGAAAGCCATTGGAAAACAACTAAAAGGATACTTCGCTATGTCCATGGTACAATTCAATTCGGGATACATTACAGTTCAGGGGGGACTCCTTTATTGGTTGGTTTCACTGATTCAGATTGGGCTGAGGACCCTGGTGATCAGAAATCTACTAAAGGTTATGTTTTCAGCCTTGGTTCAGGACCTGTCCCTTGGGCTTGTAAGAAACAACAGGCTATTGCACTTTCTTCAACAAAAACATAGTACCAAGCAACGGTAAATGCAAGTCAGGAAGCCTTGTGGTTTCAACAAATCCTTTTAGAGTTTGGATTCGAGCAACAACATCTAACCATCCTTTGTGCGACAATCAAAGTTCCATCAAGCTTGCCAAAGACCCAGTTCAACATCAACACAACAAGCACATTTAGCTACACATGCACTTCATCAAAAAACTCATTCATGATCAAGTTATTGAAGTGCTCTTTTTCCCTGTAGAAGATCAAGTTGCAAACATTTTCACAAAGTCTCTTACAGAAACGAAGTTTCCCAAACTTCGATCTATGTTAGGATTTTATGAAGTTGTCATTAAGGGGGAATAGGCTCTGATGCCTCCTTCCTTCTCCTATTGTGTCACTATTGTAAATCCTTCAATCCTATCCCAAGTTGTTCTTAAGGGGGGATGTTAGGATATTTAGACATCGAGGAGTTAGATAAGATCTACTTGGTCTAATGTGTTATTAGGTAAAAGTGTGCTTCTTAGTGTGCTTCTTTAGTATGTGTTATTAGGTAAAAGTGTGTTTCTTCGTGTGCTTCTTTAGTATGCATTAGTATGCATTTGTAGTTAGGAAATCCAACGGTCACGATATGTTCCCAACATAGAGTGATCTGACGGTTCATATTCTTCTCGATCTTAACGACCATTGATATGTGTCTTAACACCTGATTGGTCCATTATCTCTATTTAAAGAGAATGGAGGGTCATTTGTTGATGATCGATTGTGAGAAACTCTCTTGTAAAATATCTCTGTAATATTTTTCTTTGCCTTAATAAACTGTTCCAAGTGGTTGCATTGGCTGGGGACATGGATGTTTTTCCGTAGAGGTTTTACCATGTGAAAACATCTGTGTGTTGATCTTTGATCTGATTATGTGAGTGGTTACAGAAGGTGTTCGTCCTCTGTTGGAATACTTGTGTTGTCGAACATGTGAAAACTAATTCCTCTAAGTTTAGTCTAGTTGGTTCATTGTGGTTCTTCATCAAAATGTTGTTGAAACTATTTAGCAAAAATAGGTTTCAACAGTTTTGTAATTAGTACAAATAGTTTACATAATTGTGGGAGAAATAATTTAAATATGTAGCTCTTGTTGAAATTTAAACCTATATCGCAGTCACTAAGATTGCTGCGAATAGATTAATTAAACTAGAAATAATCTATGTTGATATAAATCTGAATTTATGCAAAAACCTAAAGCTGATATATAGAACATAAATTTGCAGTGAAAACATACAGTGAACAAGCACATAAATAACACAAAGACACCATAAGTACCTTGGAACCCCAATGTGGGGAAAAACCAACAAAGGAGGGCTTCTATTATGGGTTTCAGAGGAAAATTACAACAACAAAATTACACATAAATTTCTTACAACAAATATGCCCTCTTTTATCCATTGTATGACCCAACTATACCCAGTTGTTCGGCCCAATAAGAGGCTGACTCAAATGTTGTTGCACTACCCAACAATCTTTGTCGTACGACCAACGAGAAATCACCCTCTATTATTGCTGAATGACTTGAGAATTTTGGTCTCCATGGACTGTTGTACGACATGCACAAATTGACCCTCTTGTTTGCAGGAAAATATGGCCTGTAGTGGCCCAGTGTGCTCCAGCAGATGTAGCCTCTTTGGTTGCTAAAATCGGCCTTTGCAAGCTACCTAGAAATGCCTTGAAATGACTCTCCACAGGCTGCTCAAATCACCCAACGTGTTTCCCTCTTCCTCAGCCGTATGCGCCCTCCTTCAGCTCACTTGCTCACTCACAAATGAGAATTGTGTTTTTTCCTCTCACCCTCAATCTCCTTTTATCTCCCTAACAACTTCCCATCGTCCTTGACAAGTGTCCCAAGGAATTCCCTGAATGGCTGAGAGTTGGAGTTGTTGGACCCCACTCTCCACTAGGAGGTGCGCCCCCCTTGGTTAGGGACCCACACTCTACTAGAAGCCACTTAGAGGTGCATCCTCCTTGGTCCGGGTCCCACAAACCACTCAACCACCTTCAGGAGGTGCACCCTCTCTTTCTGGGCCCCACAATCCATTCAAGGAGAATTCGCTGCAAGCCTAAACCTAAGGCTGAGATAAAAATGTTGATTGGGTTAATTTAGGTGTCTCACAACAGGCCTATGATAGCAGGCACAATTGAGACACCAAACCGAGCTAAAAACTAACACTCCCTCTTAACGAGGGAGGTGTCTCCACCAGGATCAATCTCTGATCCAATCAAATCTGTTGTTGCTTCTGTAGCTGCTCCCTATGAACCCGAAGATCCACCTGCTACTTATGTTGCACTCTGATTTTATGTGATGTCCCACTCAACCATCAATGTCAAGTAATACTAGCTGAATTTCTTTGAAATTGATCTCTGGTCTATGACCCCCCTGGACCCATCTATAGGTTGTCCCAGTATCCTATACATCATACATTTCCTGATGCAAGCCTCACTGTTGCATCCAAGGCCACTCCCTCTGCACGTATGAGCACATGTCCATTGGTGAAAATTACATCATACCCCATATCCTCCAGAGTTGATATAGAGAGCAAGTTAACCTTCAACTCTGACACATGCATCACCTTATCCACCTCTAGAGACACTCCTGACTCTAGCTAGAATTTGATGCATCTAATCTCTTTTACTGCATGTCTGGTGCACGTCCCATTCTTCACATGGAAGTCTGGTCCCGTCTCTGAAACACTAAGGAACAATGACCTCATTCCTGTCATATGGAGAGATGACCCACTTCCTACGAACCATGTCCCGCTGTCCTCAAACTCAGCCAATCTACAACGACAAACACATAGTGGTTAGTTAGGACACCTTCGACTCCCTCTTCTTCTTGTTGTTAGGACACTTGCTGACATAGTGGTTAGTTTTGTGACATGCAAAACATATCACTTTTCCCATGTCCATGGAGCCTCCCGCTCTACTGCTCCTTTTTGCATGAAGAGTCACATTCTCCTCTTCCTCGCTCTTCAACAGACTAGCCTTAGATGCATCCACTTGCATCGCCTCCTGGGTGAAGTCATCCCACAACCTCTCCCAGTGAGAGAGTTTCTCCCATGAAACCACCCCTCGGACAAACGCATCACACTACTTGGTGAAGCATTAAACGTTGTCCTCACTAGCCCAGTCTTACCCACGGTCTCTCCCACTGTTGCAAGTTCATCTCGAATCTGAGTGAACTTTGTGAGATAAGTGACTACCTTGATCCGGATTATTTTCACCACGAAATGAGAGCGAAAATATAATAAAGAAATGCACAGAGATATTGCGAAGATCCAATAATATAACATAAATGTATCAAAGATGCAACCATAAACACAGATATACAGTAATACACGATTTCTATTAATGAAATAAATGTACAGAGACTGTAAAAATATAGAGTGAACGACTCGCTAGAATGGTGACAGCTTATCGCCGAGAAAAGATGTGAAGAATACTCGCATTCGAAAGAAGATGATTACAATGAGGCTTTGAAAGTCTTTTTATAATAAAAAATAATGCCAAAAACCCTAGACATCCAAAAACCTAACCCTAGGAGATGAATGCCAAAATTCATGTGAGTTCTGTTTGGGTAAGTTAGTACATCAACTTCCCGAGGTCGTAACTTTTGCATACGATCTCCGTTTTAGGTGCATGATAGCCCATTGGAAATGTATCATCGAGGAGATTCATCTTGGAGGAAATATGGTATAATTTTTCATATTGCTCCCCGTTTTCCCAAAAACTTCGTTTAGGGTCTCAAAATGGCCCTAGAAGTTAAAAACTACTAAAAATAGTAAATTACCAAAATTGCCAGAAAATTGTTTTGAGGTAGTTGGAAAAGGTGGGTGGCCACTGATATCTACTTGGATCAATCCTCCCTTCTTAAGAAGTAATGGTCTCCATTGCAATGAGTTCCCGGGGGAGAGAAAAAAACGTTTGCTGAATCTAAATCTTGGTGAGCTGATTTCCTTGCTGGAGACGTCACGTTTCTCAGTTTGTAGAAGTTTGTCATGAACCTATTGAGGTTGAGGTTGTTCAACAAGTCGAGCTACATGAGAAGATGGTGTGCAGAATAAATCTTTGAGCTTTGCTGCAACCTTGTCGATCTGCTTCTATTGGATAGAAGGTGCTTGGGGCGAGGCTGTAGTGGTTGCAATGTCCTTATGTTCCCCTTTTGAATAGATTGTGAAGAAGCTGAATTTTGCAGTATGAGATACTACCTTACAACACTGTTTAGGTGGAAAAATAGTCGGAAATACCTCTGGTATTATGTAGATATGACCCCCTAGATAAACAATGACATTTCAGGGTCGAGACTCATAAAAATGACATCTCCACATGTATGGATGGCCCAAGGGAACATCACAGACATCCAGTGGGGAAACATCATATAATACCTCATCGTTGAAGGGTTGGATGCCGTATGACAATTGACACTGTTGGCTGACATGAAGATCTCATCCTTGGCGAAGCCAACTGATGTTGTATGGTTGCGGGTGTGGTGTTGTTGACAATCCCAACTGTTTGACGACCTTTGCTGAGATGAGGTTCTTCTGGCTTCCACTATCAACAATAAAATGCAGCGGGGTCCCCTTCACCCACATCTGTGAATGAAATATGTGTTCCCCCTCTTCAGGATCTGTTGGTTCTTCTGGTTGAATAACTGTGATTGCGAAAATATAAGTGGGGTCTGCGACAACGATCTGTCTTTTACCAATATTTTTAGAATCAGATTCTAAATCAGAGTTCGACTCATTGTCTTTGATCTCGGCCACCAATGACTATTTTGAGCGACATTCATCGGTGTTGTGCCAGGGATTTTTGTGGAAATCGTACCATTTTTTGGTGTCCTTCTTTGTCTTCACGTGACCCTTCTTTTCCTATGGCTTGGACTGGTTTTCAGGAGTCTGTTTTTTAGGGCCATCTTTGTCATACTTTGGTTGTTGCGGATTTTCAGACCCGAACTCCCGTTTTTTCTGGTGCTTAAATTTCTTCTTGATTTTAATAGCATATCGATAAGCAACACCGAGTGATGAGATATCTAGAAAATCCATTTCAGTTTGGATGTATCTGTGTAAAGCCCCACGGTATTTTAGAACCAAGTGTCGTTCGAAGTCTTTGATACCCAATTTAGTGCGTAAGGTATGGAAGGTATTGGTGAAATCCAGAACTGCCTGGCCCCTCTCTTGCCGCAGTGTGGTCCATCTCATGTACTGGTCCTCATAGTTGCAAACAGGGTAATACTATTCCTTTACCACATCCACAAAAAAATCTCAAGTGGGCTTGACCCCATGTATTCTAGAATCCTCTGTGAAACTTTCCTCCTAGTAATTTTCCCACCAATGTTTGACATGGGGGAGAGATTTAAGGAGTGCGAAGATGATCATTTCTCTGTCAGAAAAATTATGAACAAAGAAATAACCTTCTAACAAAGTTAACCATTTGTCTAGAGCATCCACATCTATCTGACCTTCAAATACAAGAATATCAAAATTAACTTGTACCTTGAAAGGAGAGGTGCTTCCAAAGTGACTGCTTGATGAATATGTGTCTGTTTCTATCGGTAGGCGTTGAAGGATGTGGGAAAAATTCTCCATCATTTCGTCCCTCTGTTGCATGAGAGCTTGCTCAATCAACAAATTTATAGGATCGTCTGATCCGTTGTTTTTCTTTTCTTCTACCATGGAGGGTTTCTTGGGCGTGAAAGAGCGATGGTATTCAAGAGAGACAAGATTGAGACCCAACTTTCTATACTCGAATATCGTCGGAGACATGCACTAAAAAAAAAACGATCAAGAGTAGCCTGCTCTGATACCACTGATCCAGATTATTTTCGACACAAAATGAGAGCGGAGATATAATAAAAAAATGTATAAAGATATTCCAGATATCCAATAATATAACAAAAATGTATCAGAGATGCAACCATAAACACAAAGATACAGTAACACATGATTTCTATTAATGAAATAAATGTACAAAGACTGTAAAAATACAAAGTGAAAGACTCGCTAGAATGGTGGCAGCTTATCTCTGAGAAGAGATGTGACAACTATTCACATTCGCAAGAATATGATTACAATGAGAATCTAAAGGCTTTTATACAATAAAAATGAATGCCAAAAACCCTAGACATCCAAAAACCTAACCCTACGAGATGAAGCGCCAAAAGTCATGTGGGCCCTGTTTGGGTAAGTTAGTACATCAACTTCCCGGTGTCGTAACTTTTGCATACGATCTCCGTTTTAGGCGCATGATAGCCCGTTGGAAAGGTATCATCGAGGAGATTCATTTTGGAGGAAATATGAAAGAATCCAACACATTTCTCTCAATTTTTTCAAAAACATCGTTTAGGGCCTCAAAATGGCCCTGGTAGTTAAAAATTGCTAAAAATAGTAAATTACCAAAATTGTCAGAAAACTGTTTTGAGCCAGTTGGAAAAGGTGGATGACCACCAATATCCACCTGGATCAATCCTCCCTCCTTAGGAATCAATGGTATCCATTCCATTGAGTGCCCCGGGGGAGAGAAAAAAATGTTTACCGAATCTGAATCTTGGTGAGTTGCTTGCCTTGCTGTAGACGCCGCGTTGCTCAGTTTGTGGAAGTTTGTCATGAACCTATTGAGGATGAGGTTGTTCAACAAGTCGAGCTACATGAGAGGATGTTGTGCATAAGGAATCTTTTCACTTTGTTGCAACCTTGTCGACCTGCTTCTATTCAATATAAGGTGCTTGGGGCGAGGCTGTAGTGGTTGTAGTGTCCTTCTGTTATCCTTTTGAACAAATTGTGAAGAAGATGAATTTTGCAGTATGAGATACTACCTTGCGGCACTGTTTAGGTGGAAAAATATTCGGAACTACCTCTGGTATTCTGTAGAGATGACCCCCTAGAGAAACAATGACACTGCAGAGTCGAGACTCATAAACAACATGGCGTCTCCACATATATGACTGGCCTAAGAGAGCATCACAGACATCCAGTGGGGTAACATCAAATAATGTCTCATCCTTGAAGGGATGGATGCCGTATGAAAATTGACACTGCTGGCTGACATGAAGATCTCGACCTTGGCTGACATGAAGATGTTGTATGGCTGCGGGTGTGGTGTTGTCGACAATCCCAACTGTTTGGCGACCTCTACTAAGATGAGGTTCTTTTGTCTTCTGCTATCAACAATAAAATGTAGTGGGTCCCATTCATCCATATCTATTAATGAAAATGGTGCTCCCCCTCTTTAAGAGCTGTTGGTTCTTCTAGTTGAATTGTTGCAGTCGCGACAATAGCAGTGGGGTCTGCGTCAATGATCTGTCATTTACCAGTATTTTCAGAATCAGATTCTGAATCAGGGTTCGACTTCTTATCTTTGATCTCATCCACCAATGACTGTTTTGAGTGACATTCATCGGTGTTGTGCCAGGGGATTTTGTGGAAATCACACCATTTTCTAGTATCATTATTTGTCTTCCCATGGCCCTTATTTTCCTATGGATTGGACTGGTTTTTGGGAGACTATTTGTTAGGGACGTCTTAATCATACTTTGGTTGTTGCGGATTTTCAGACCTGAACTCTTGTTTATTCTGGTGCTTAAATTTCTTCACTATTTTAACAACATATCGATAAGCAGCACCGAGTGATGAGATATCCAGAAAATCCATTTCAGTTTGGATGTATCTGTGTAGAGCCCCACGGTATTTCAGAACCAAGTCTCGTTCAGAGTCTTTGATACCCAGCTTAGTGTGCAAGGTATGGAAGGTATTGGTGAACTCCATAACTGATTGGCCTCTCTCTTGCCGCAGTGTGGTCCATCTCATGTACTGGTCCTCATAGTTGCCAACAGGTTAATATTATTCATTTACCGCATCCACAAAAAAATACCAAGTGGGATCGACCCCATATATTCCAGACTCCTCTGTGGAACTTTGCTCCCAGTAATTTTCCCACCAATGTTTGACATTGAGGAGAGATTTAAGGAGTGCGAAGGTGATCATTTCCCTGTCAGAAAAATTATGAACAAAGAAATAACCTTCTAACAAATTTAACCATTTGTCTAGGGCATCCGCATCTATCTGACCTTCAAATACGAGAATATCAAAATTAACCTGTACATTGAAAGGAGAGGTGCTTCCAAAGTTGTTGTTTGATGAAGATGTGTCTGTTGCTATCGATAGACGTTGAAGGATGTGGAAAAAATTCTCCATCATTTCGTCTCTTTGTTGCGTGAGATCTTGCTCAAGAAACAAATTTATAGGATTGTTTGCTCCATCATTTTTATTTTCTTCCACCATGGAGGGTTTCTTGGGCGTGCAAGAGCGATGGTATTCAAGAAAGACAAATGTGAGACCCAACTTGCTATACCAGGACCTCGTTGGGGACATGCACTGAAAAAAGAAATGATCAAGAGCAACCTGCTCTAATACCAATGAATTAGATTATTTTCGGCACGAAATGAGAGCAGAGATATAATAAAGAAATGCACAGAGATATCGCGGATATCCAATAATATAATAGAAATGTATCAGAGATGCAACCATAAACACAGAGATATAGTGATACATGATTTCTATTAATGAAATAAATGTACAGAAACTGTAAAAATAGAGTGAAAGACTAGCTAGAATGGTGGCATCTTATCTCTGGGAAAAGATGTGATGACTACTCACATTCACAAGAAGATGATTGCAATGAGGCTCTAAAGTCATTTTTACACTAAATAAGAATGCCAAAAACCATATACATCCAAAAAACTAACCCTAGGAGATGAAGCACCAAAAGGTGGGCCCTGTTTGGGTAAGTTAATACATCAACTTACCGGGGTCGTAACTTTTGCATATGATCTCCATTTTAGGCGCATGATATCCCTTTGTAATGTATCATTGAGGAGATTCATTTTGGAGGAAATATCGAAGGAAATTCCATATTTCTCTCTGTTTTCCCAAAAACGTCGTTTAGGGCCTCAAAATGGCCCCAGAAGTTAAAAACTGCTAAAAATAATAAATTACCAAAATTGTCAGAAAATTATTTTGAGCCAATTGGAAAAGGTGGGTGGCCATCGATATCCACCTGGATCAATCCTCCCTCCTTAGGAATCAATGGTCTCCATTGCGTTGAGTGCCCGGGGGAGAGAAAAAAATGTTTGCTGAATCTGAATCTTGGTGAGCTGCTTGCCTTGCTGGAGACGTCGCAGTGCTTAGTTTGTGGAAGTCTGTCACGAATCCGTTGAGGCTGAGGTTGTTCAACAATTCAAACTACATGAGAGGACGATGTGCATAAGGAATCTTTACGCATTGCTGCAACCTTGTCGACCTGCTTCTGTTGGATAGAAGGTGCTTGGGGCGAGGCTGTAGTGGTTGCAGTGTCCTTGTGTTCCCCTTTTGAATAGATTATAAAGAAGCTAAATTTTGTAGTATGAGATACTACCTTGCGGCACTGTTTAGGTGGAACAATAGTTGGAACTACCTCAGGTATTCTGTAGATATGACCCCCTAGAGAAACAATGACACTGTGGGGTCGAGACTCATAAACAACATGGCATCTCCACATATATGGCTGGCCCGAGAGAATATCACAGACATCCAGTGGGGAAACACCACATAATACATCATCCTTGAAGGGATGGATGCCGTATGACAATGGACATTGCTGGATGACACAGAGATCTCATCCTTGGCGAAGCCACCCGATGTTGTATGGATGCGTGTGTTGTGTTGTCGACAATCCAAACTGTTTGATGACCTCTGCTGAGATGAGGTTCTTCTGGGTTCTGCTATCAACAATAAAATGTAGCGAGGTCCCCTTCACCCACATATGTGAATGAAAAATGTGCTCCCCCTCTTTAGGATATGTTGGTTCTTCTAGTTGAATTGTCGCGGTCTTGACAATAGCAGTGGGGTTTGAATCCTTGTCTTTGATCTCAGCCACCAATGATTGTTTTGAGTGACATTCATTAGTGTTGTGCTAGGGGATTTTGTGGAAATCATACCATTTTCTGGTGTCCTTCTTTGTCTTCTCGTGACTCTTCTTTCCTATGGCTTGGACTGGTTTTCAGGAGACTGTTTGTTGAGGTTGTCTTTGTCATACTTTGGTTGTTGTGGATTTTTAGACCCAAACTTCCATTTGTTCTGGTGCTTAAATTTTTGCTCGATTTTAACAAGATATCGATAAACAACACTGAGTGATGAGATATCCAGAAAATCCATTTCAGTTTGGATGTATCTGTGTAGATCCCCATGGTATTTCAAAACCAAGTGTCGTTTGGAGTCTTTGATACCCAGCTTGGTGCACAAGGTATGGAAGTTATTGGTGAACTCCGAAACTTCTTGGCCCGTCTCTTGCCGCAGTGTGTTCCATCTCATGCACTGGTCCTCATAGTTGCCAACAGGGTAATACTGTTCTTTTACCGCATCCACAAAAAAATCCCAAATGGGATCGACCCCATATATTCCAGACTCCTCTGTGGAAATTTTCTCCCAGTAAGTTTCCCACCAATGTTTGACATGGGGGAGAGCTTTAAGGAGTGTGAAGGTGATCCTTTCCCTGTCAGAAAAATTATGAACAAAGAAATAACCTTCTAACATATTTAACCATTTGTTTAGAGCATCCACGTCTATCTAACCTTCAAATACGGGAATATCAAAATTAACTTGTACCTTGAAAGGAGAGGTGCTTCCAAAGTGGTTGTTTGATGAAGATGCGCTTGTTGCTATTGGCAAGCTTTGAAGGATGTGGGAAAAATTCTCCATCATTTCGTCCCTCTGTCGCGTGAGAGCTTGCTCAAGCAACAAATTTATAGGATCGTCTGTTCCGTCATTTTTCTTTTCTTCCACCATGGAGGGTTTTTTGGGCATGTGAGAGCGATGGTATTCAAGAGGGACAAGATCGAGACCCAACTTGCTATACTTGGACCTTGTCGGGGATATGCACTGAAAAAAATGATCAAGAGCAACCTGCTTTGATACCACTGATCCGGATTATTTTCGGCACAAAATGAGAGTGAAGATATAATAAAGAAATGCACAGAAATATCGCGGATATCCAATAATATAACATAAATGTATTAGAGATACAATAATACACGATTTATATTAATGAAATAAATGTACAGAGTCTGTGAAAATATAGAGTGAAAGACTCGCTAGACTGGTGGCAACTTATCTCTCAGAAGAGATGTGACGGCTACTCGCATTCACAAGAAGATGATTACAATGAGGCTCTGAAGGAATTTTTACAATAAACAGGAATGTTAAAAACCCTAGACATCCAAAAACCTAACCCTAGAAGATGAAGCGCCAAAAGTCATGTGGGTCCCGTTTGGGTAAGTTAGTACATCAACTTCCCGGGGTCGTAACTTTTGCATACGATCTCTGTTTTAGGCGCATGATAGCCCGTTGGAAACAGATCGTCGAGGAGAATCATTTTGGAGGAAATATGGATGGAACTTCGATATTTCTCCCCATTTTTCCAAAAACGTCATTTAGGGCCTCAAAATGGTCTCGGAAGTTAAAAACTGCTAAAAATAGTAAATTACCAAAATTGTCAGAAAATTGTTTTGAGCCAATTGGAAAAGGTGGGTGGCCACCGATATCCACCTGGATCAATTGTCCCTCCTCAGGAGGCAATGGTCTCCATTGCGTTGAGTGCCCGGGGGAGAGAAAAAAATGTTTTTCGAATATGAATCTTGGTGAGCTGCCTGCCTTGCTTGAGACGTCGTGTTTCTTAGTTTGTGGAAGTTTGTCACGAACCCGTTGAGGTTGATGATGTTCAACAAGTCAAGCTACACAAGAGGATGATGTGCAGAAGGAATATTTGCGCTTTTCTTCAACCTTGTCGACCTGCTTCTGTTGAATAGAAGGTGCTTGGGGTGAGGCTATAGTGGTTGTAGTGTCCTTCTGTTCAGATTGTGAAGAAGCTGAATTTTGCAGTATAAGATACTACCTTGCGACACTGTTTAGGTGGAACAATAGTCGGAACTACCTCTGGTATTTTTTAGAGATGACCCCCTAGAGAAACAATGACATTGTGGGGTCAAGACTCATAAACAACATGGCGTCTCCACATATATGGCTAGTACAAGAGAACATCACAGACATCCAGTGGGGAAACATCACATAATACCTCATCCTTGAAGGGCTGGATGCCGTATGACAATCAACACTGCTGGTTGACATGAATATCTCATCCTTGGTGAAGCCACCCGATGTTGTATGGCTACAGGTGTGGTGTTGTCGACAATCCCAACTATTTGAAGACCTCTGCTAAGATGAGGTTCTTCTGGCTTCTACTATCAACAATAAAATGCAGTGGGGTCCTCTTCACCCACATCTGTGAATGAAAAAGGCACACCCCCTATTCAAAATCTGTTGGTTCTTCTAGTTGAATTATTGTGGTTGCGACAATAGTAGTGGGGTATGCGTCAATGATCTGTCATTTACTAGTATTTTCAGAATCATAGTTCAACTCCTTGTCTTTGATATCGAACACCAATGATTGTTTTGAACGATATTCATCGTTATTGTGCCAGAGGATTTTGTGGAAATCCCACCATTTTCCGGTGTCCTTCTTTGTCTTCCCGTGACCCTTATTTTCCTATGGCTTGGAATGGTTTTCAGGAGACTTCTTGTTAGGGCCGTCTTTGTCATACTTTGGTTTTTGCAGATTTTCAGACCCGAACTCCCATTTGTCCCGGTGCTTAAATTTCTGCTCGGTTTTAACAACATATCGATAAACAACACCGAGTGATGAGATATCCAGAAAATCCATTTCAGTTTGGATGTATCTGTGTAGAGCCCCACGGTATTTTAGAACCAAGTGTTGTTCAGAGTCTTTGATACCCATCTTGGTGTGCAAGGTATGTAAGGTATTGGTGAACTCCAAAACTGCTTGGCCCCTTTCTTGCCGCAGTGTGGTCCATCTCATGTACTAGTCCTCATAGTTACCAACACGGTAATACTGTTCCTTTACCGCATCCACAAAAAATCCCAAGTGAGCTTGGCCCCATATATTCCAAAATTCTCTGTGGAACGTTTCTCCTAGTAATTTTCCCACCAATGTTTGACATGGGGGAGAGCTTTAAGGAGTGCGAAGGTGATCCTTTCTTTGTCAGAAAAATTACGAACAGAAAAATAACCTTCTAACAGATTTAACCATTTGTCTAGGGCATCCGCATCTATCTGACCTTCAAATACGGGAATATCAAAATTAACCTGTACCTTGAAAGGAGAGGTGCTTCAAAAGTGGTTGTTTGATGAAGATGTCCCTGTTACTATTGACAGGCATTAAAGGATGTGGGAAAAATTCTCCATCATTTCGTCCCTCTGTCGCGTGAGAGCTTGATCAAGCAACAAATTTATAGGATCATTTGCTCCATCTTTTTTCCTTTTTTCGGCCATGGATGGTCTCTTGGGCATGCGAGAGCAATGGTATTCAAAAGAAACAAGCTCGAGACCCAAATTTCTATACTCGGACCTCTTCAGGGACATGCACTGAAAAAAAAAACCAATTAAGAGTAGCCTGCTCTGATATCATTGATCTAGATTATTTTCGATAGAAAATGAGAGGGAGATATAATAAATAAATGAACAAAGATATCGCGGATATCCAATAATATAAAAAAATTGTATCATAGATGAAACCATAAACTAGAGATACAGTAATACACAATTTCTATTAATGAAATAAATGTACAGAGACTGTAAAAATACAAAGTGAAAGACTCGCTAGAATGGTGGCAGCTTATCTCTAAGAAGAGATGTGACGGCTACTCACATTCACAAGAAGATAATCACAATGAGGCTCTGAAGACATTTTTACAATAAACAAGAATTCCAAAAACCCCAGACATCCAAAAATCTAACCCTAGGAGATGAAGCGCCAAAATTCATGTGGGCCCCGTTTGAGTAAGTTAGTACATCAACTTCCCGGGGTCGTAACTTTTGCATACGATCTTCGTTTTAGGCACATGATATCCCGTTGGAAATATATGGCTGAGGAGATTCATTTTGGAGGAAATATTGAATAAAATTTCATATTTCTCCCTGTTTTCCCAAAAACATTGTTTATGGCCTCAAAATGGCCCCGGAGGTTAAAAACTGCTAAAAATAGTAAATTACCAAAATTGCTAGAAAACTATTTTGAGCCAGTTGGAAAAGGTGGGTGGCCACCAATATCCAACTATATCATACTTACTCTCCTTTGATCATCTTCGTGCTTCTCAGCTTCTCTCTGAGTAACATCTTTCTACTCTGGTTGTCAGACTAGTATAGCTTTACCAGGGCTTCCCACATTTCCCTTGTTGTCTTCTTGCCAGACAAATGTGGAATGATGTGGTCCTTGACACCATCCAAAAGAATACTTCTGGCCTTGACATCATTCTTAGCATGGGAAACTCGCTATACTAGATCAACTGGCGCTGCTACTTTGCCTTCTGTAAGTTCCAACACCCATTCTCCTCTAGCACCAAGCTAATTCTCTCACTCCAAGGATAGAAATTTGAGGCTTGATCCATGATGTCCTCAACCCTCAAGATTGCACTGGCCATATATGTCTGTTTTCCTATTTTTCCCACATACTTCTGGTCTTCTATCCACTTGCTAATTTATCCTTGTTGGTATGCACAACAAGTCACTTGGTTGTCCTGTATTTAGAGGTTGAGCTCTGATATCATGTTGAAATTTAAACCTATATCTCAATCACTGAAATTGCTTCCAATAAATTAATTAAACCATAAATAATCTATGTTGATATAAATATGAATTTATGCATAAACCTATAACTGATATATAGAAAAGAAATTTGCAGCGGAAACATACAATGAACAGGCACATAAATAACACAAAGACACCAGAAGTACCCTGGAACCCCAGTGTGGGAAAAAACAACAAAGGAGGGCTTCTATTATGGGCTTCAAAGGAAAATTATAGCAACAAAATTACACATAAATTTCTTACAATAGATCTTCCCTCTTTTATCAGCGGTATGGCCCAAATACACACAACTATTTGGCCCAAAAAGAGGCTGAATCAAATGAGGCATAAATTCATAACCACACACATATAACATTCGTAAAATACAAACATTCACCCCACAAGAATTGATAAACAGAGAAATTTGTTCTTTTGTATTAATATCAGAATGCTAATTACAATGTATGAACTCAGACTGCAATTGAGTCTCATCTCTCTCCTTGGATTAAAAATGGTTTTTTCTCCCAACCTTCAACAAACTCTACTGGGCATATGATACAAAGATTTATACATGAGGGGCTCGACGAGATTTCCCTCCAAGCTACATTAGTGGTTTCTAATCACCATTTACAATGCCTATCTACTGAGGCATATTACATTGAGTGAACATTTACTTTCTCATATTTGAGGCGATGCTCGAGATCTGTCTAGCTCAAGCCTAATAAAGACAACTTCATCTACTGCCTGTACAAAGGCATCAAATCGGCTCTTCCAACCTTTCAAAATTTAGTTTCATTTAATTACATTTAATCGCATTTAATTACATTGTTTGCAACTTGGAGCTCTGAACTTCTCGGAGCAACCACAAGCTAGGGTTTCTGACAGTCGTGACCATAGAAGAGGGCAACATGAGCACCATAGGGGAGGGTAAGGGTACCCCCTCATACAAACAGGTAGTGGTAGAAAGAGGGAAAGGGCCAAGGGGTATATTTTTCAAGGCACCAATGACAGACACCTCGGGATCTGACCCTGGAATAGGTCAGGAAAGGAACAAGGGGAAAAGTGAATGCATGGAAGAGGAAGCCAGAGAAAACCAGAACACGATGCAAGACACAACAAAGACCAACTAGGCAGAAGGGCACAACCTGTGCAAACCCAAATCAACACTGATACCAAAGGTAATACTGGAGGATCCGTAGACGCAACTCTACAGGGATCAGATGAAGGCCCATGCACTAATTTGCAAATTTATGTGCTTGTGGCCCACCGAGAGAGTGTTGCGCACGTGGATAAAATATCACTGGAATCCAAATGGGGAAGTGGAGCTCCATATGGGCTTGAAAGGTTTCTTCACAACAGTCTTCATAAACCTGGAGGACAGAGAGAGTGTATTTGAAGGAGGGCCATACTTCCATGCATCAATAGGACTATACATGCATCCATGGAAGGAGAATTTCTCCCTAGAAAAAGAGACCTTCAAAAAGGTACCGGTCTGGCTGAGACTCTACTCCCTACCCTTAGACTACTGGTTATCCTCTACATTTGAAGCAATAGGGAATAAACTGGGGAAATACATAAATACTGCAGAATCCACCCTGAAGGGGAGATACACATCTTACGCAAGAATACGTATAAAGATGGATGTGTCGGGAGCACTCCTAGAAGCCATAAGACTCAAATTCAGGGATGAGGAATGGATCCAAAACATAGATTATGAATAGATCCCCTTCCAATGTAGAAGGTTCCATGAACATGGTCACTTGATAAGGGAATTCCCACTTAACAAAAAATAGGAAATGGAAAACCCCAAACCACAACGGGATGAGGATGGGTTTGTTAAACCAAACCCCATAAGAAAAGCCAACAAAAACCAGAGCAAAGCCCAAGCAGGAAATAACCCAGAGGCCTAGATTACCCTAGAAGGAAGGGATAAAACCAATCAAGGGGTAGAAGCCAAGAAGGATACGACATAAGTTCAGGAAGCCAGAGAACAAACACCAAACGAGTCCACCGACCAGCCAAATAATCAGAAGGAACAAGGAAGCTGCATAACTCTTATGGAGAGAGAAATTAGAGACAAGAACACCCCCATGCAAGATGCAGAAGGAGAGGCATAAATGACGCCAAGCTAAGTAGGCACAGAGGACCCAAAACTCAGAGACCTAGTGGAAAGGGAAGGGATAGATCTCACAAACATATTGGAGCAATGGAAAAGACAGGGAGTGGACAATGTATCAATAGAGAAACTTGACCGCATCTAGTGCTTGTTCCTCATAAGGGAGGAAGCCAAAGATAGAGGCCTAAAGCATACACACGGGGAGTTTGGGAACCTAGGTGTCAAAGCCAACGAGGTACAACCACAACTCTCACCCAAGCAAACGCAGAGGAAAAAAGGAAGGAAATCCAATAGTGTAGCCCCGCAAGAGCTTGGAGCGCTACTGATAAACTTGGGTAAGATAAAAAAAATCTTCCCCAACTCCCCCCCGCAAGTTTAAATGAAGGTTATAACTTGGAATATAAGAGGCCTAAACAGCCCAAGAAAGCAATGAATCCTTAGAAGTAGACTAAAACAGGAACAACCAGATCTCTACTTTATTCAAGAGACCAAGTGTAATACAGACAAAATGGAAACAATCAATCAACAACAATGGTGCAAGTAAAAGATGGTGGCTATTGGCGACCACCAAATGGCAGGAGGCATCCTCACCCTGTGGAACCCACAAGTACTAAGCCTAATAGCAGTCAAAGTGACAAGGAATACCCTTATGGTCCGCATGCAAATCATTGGGAACACGGAGGTGATTGTATGCACGAATGTGTATGGACCCCAGGTGTCAGAGGAGAGGAGAGGAGTGCTAAGAGACCTAGAAGATCTTAAAAACCGAGCCAACAACCTCCATTGGATCCTATCCGGGGATTTCAACATCATCACGTCACTTGTGGAGAAAAAACGAGGTACATGAAGATTGGATAGCGATGCAGAGGAGTTCTCAAAATTCATAGATACAATGGAGATGGTAGATATGAAAACCAATAATGGCCAGTTCACCTGGAAGAACAAGCAAATGAGCTAGCATTGGGTAGCAACAAGACTTGACAGAATCCTAGTGTCAGAGTTAATCATTATGCATGGGCTAACCTTAGAATGCAACATCCTTCCATGGGGGGGATCTGATCACTGGCTAGTGTAACTGGAAGTAGGCTTCCATACCACACCAAAGAAAAACCTTTCAGATTTGAGAAATTTTGGATGGAACACCCGACTTTCATGGAAAGAATCAAACAGTGGTGGCATGAGGAGCAACTAGAGAAAGGGACAAGGATGTTTAAACTCTACCAAAAACTAAAACATATCAAATATAGGCTCAAGGAGTGGAACAAGGACACTTTTGGGAATATAAACCAAGAGAAGAACAACATTGAAGAAAAAATGAAAAAGCTCCAGGAAACCTACATTTCGGAGGGATACAATGAAGAGAGGAAAAAGGAGGAGATCCAGATGACCCAGGAATGGGATGAACGGTGCCATCAAGAAGAAACTCTCTGGCAACAAAAGTCCCAAATCATATGGATAAAGGAAGGAGAAAGGAACACCAAGTTTTTTCATAGAACAACCATGGCAAGAAGATCCCACAACAAAATCTTGAAGATTAGGGACCAAGATGGCATAGAAAGAGAGTCCCATAAGTACATAGAAACAACTTTGGTAAACCGCTTCCAAGGGATATCCCAGGAACCCAACCAAGATAGAACGAAAGCCATACAAAAGGTAATCCAACATATCTCGTGCCTGGTAACAGACGAACAAAACAACAACCTGAACAAGCCCATTGTGGAGGAGGAAATAAATCAAGCACTCTAGGAAATGCCTAATGGAAAATCCCCTGGCCCATATGGTTTCACAGTGGAGTTCTTCAAAGCCTACTGGGAAGTTGTCAAACATGACGTTTATAGGGTAGTTGAAGACTCTAGAAGGTCAGTCTCCATTTTGAAAGCACTAAATGCTACAATGATTACACTCATCCCCAAATAAAATGAAGCCAAAACCCCTGATCGTTACAGACCTATAGCGCTGTGCAATGTGGTGTATAAGATAATTTCCAAGGTCATAGAAAACAGATTGAAACCACTTTTACCCACACTATTTTCACAAGAGCAGGCAAGTTTCGTGGAAGGTAGGAAAATAATGGACAATATTATCCATGCTCATGAACTTATCCACCCCCCCAAGCTTCAAAAAAGAGGGGGAATGATAATACAACTAGACCTAGCAAAAGTCTATGACAAAATCAGCTGGCACTATATGGTCAGGACCCTGGAAGCCTTCGACTTCACCCAACACTGCATCAGATGGATAGTCAACCTAGTATCCACAACGATCTGCTCGGTACTAGTAAATGGAGCCCCTGCCAAACCTTACTGGCCCACGAGAGGCATTAGACTGGGAGACCTGTTGTCCCCCTTCCTCTTCATCTTAATGATGGAAGAACTCAGTCGAAGCATAAAAAGTGCAACCACAACAGGGGAAATAAAAGGTATCAAAACCTACGAGAATTTCCCAACTTCTACACATCAACAATTCGTGGATGATACCTTACTTCATGGCATGCCTACAGTCAAGGAAGTGAAAGCCTACAAACGAATCTTAGATGAGTTTGGGGAAGCCTCGATGGCATAGATAAACCAGTCCAAATCTATGATCTTCTTATTTAATACCAACCCTTCTATCCAAAGGAATTTAGCCAACATCTTGGGATTTGAACAGAAATCCCTCCCAACCAAGTACTTGGGAATCCCCCTAATAGAAAAATCCTACAAGCTATCAACTTGGGAAGAAATAGTCAACAAGCTACAAAACCGGGTAAAAAATTGGACGTACAAAGCCCTCAACCTAGCCGGAAGACTTATGCTAACCAAGTCGGTTTTGCAGGCTATCCCAACCTTCATGATGTCATTTTTCCCAGTCCCCAAAATGATTCTACAAAAAATAAGAACCATACAAAGGGATTTCCTATGGTGAGGAGTGGAAACAAGGAAAAAATGGGAATTGGCGGATTGGGAGAAGGTTTGTAAACCAAAAAGAAAAGGAGGCCTGGGGCTACACGACCCGCAAGTGACCAATGATGCCTATGGGGTGAAACTATGGTGGTGATGGGTCAAATAAGTGAACACGCCATGGGTCAACTTGTGGAAGGAAAAGTATGCCCTGGACATTTGTGACCAGGACAAAATCCACTTCAGAGGCACCAGGGAAGGTTCCGCCATCTGGAAACTTAGCCTGGCGCAACAAGACCTTAATTGAGACACATAACTTTTGGGAAATAAGGAATGGCAGAACCGCCCGATTCTGGGAGGATGCCTGGCAACAGGAACCCTGAATGAAAAAACCAGGCCAGGAGGCACTCCAACAGGAGACGATGGTGCAAGGAAAAACCCAAGTCTACCATTACTGGAAACAAGAAACAAATCGCAACAAATGGAAAATCTGGAACATTCTCACCCCACAGACTAGAGACCAGACCACCAAAACAGTTAAAGAGGTGGAGGAGGAATTGGGGAGATGAAAAATTGCAGTCACGGATGGAGATGACCAGCTAAGATGGGGGCACAAAGCCGACAGAGAATTCAATCTGAAAGAAGTAAACCACTACATAGCGAACCAGGACCAAGAAGACTCGATGCATCAATGGGACAAGCTCTGGAACAACCCCTATTGGCCAAAAATAAAAATATTTCAGTGGCTAATACTACACAACTAAATCGTAACTTGGGAAAACCTAAAGAAGATAGGTTTCATAGGCCCTTCAAGATGTCACCTATGTGAAGAAAAGGAGGAAACAATGAACCATCTCCTGGATGAATGTCCCTACACAGCAGAAGTCTGGGACTGGGTGACAGACATTTTCTGACAGTCTAATAGGATTAGAGGTAATATTTCCACAACTGTAAACACATGGAAGAAAAACTACAACGAAAATGAAGAGGTGAATCTCTGTTGGACCCTCATTCCTGGCATGGTCATTTGGGCAATATGGAAGGAACGAAACTGGCACATCTTCAGGAACCAAATATGGACGACAGGAAAGATCAAGGAAACAATAATAGCCATGACAAGAGAAATGGTACAGATTTGCAACTGCCAGATAGGAGGAGCACAACTCACATATCGGGATCTCATAATTCTAGAGGTTTTTCAACTGACAGGAGGATGCAACCCCAACCAGGTAAGACGGTTGCCGCAACTACAAATAGGTGAGCGCAATTGGAAACCTCCACCAGAGGGCTCCCTCAAGCTAAATTTTGATGGGGCATCAAAAGGTAACCCAGGACGGACAGGTACGGGGGGATTAATTAGGGACAATCAAGGAAAAATTATCAGGCTGTACACTGGGAGTCTGGGTAACTCAACCAACAACGCTACGGAATTTGGAGCCCTAGAGACCGTCCTTGAGATACTACATCGGGAAGGCATGACCAACGTAATAGTGGAAGGACATTCAATGCTGGTCATCAACACAATAAGGAAACTCCAAAATGGCACCAAAGTGGGAAAAATTTAGAGGCACTGGCACTTGGCGTACTCCCTGCAAAAAATACAGGAGAATTTGCAGACGGGGAGCACAATGGAGTTGCGTTGGGTCCGAAGGTCAGCAAATGGATTACTAGATAGAATCACTAACGAAGGGGTCAACAAGGAAGGATCCGAACTGGATTCCAAATGTAGTAACATCCCAAATGGCTAGTTTTGGACGGACTATAGCCAACTAGCGGAAAAGGACTATGATGGAAACCGAAGTACGAACGACCACATTGAGGTGCGAGGCACAAAATTAATTGAAGGGAAAGAAGAATCCAGGCAGAATCCAATAGGCCACCATTTGAACATGAGTTACAATGCAGATCATAGTCACACCACAAGAGGTAGTATGACACCACGGTCCAGTCAATAGAATGAAGTACAAGGGTTGGCCATGGGAGAGCGGAAAGGGTAATCCATAGATGAAAAAGGATGAAGATCAAAAGGATAGCCCGAGGGAAGGAATGGGGACATTGCATCCACACATAGGTCTCGTGGGAGGAAATGATTGGCATACAATGTGAAAGATGAAGGATTGGCGCAGGGACTACGACATGATTCCCAAGCACACATACTCTGAAACAGTGAAAAAGGACCAAAAGGTACGCCTTTACGGGAGAACCATGATTACCAGGATAAGATCACATTCCAGAAAACACCTTAAAAGAAGAAGCATCGAGGATAGCTATAGACCAACGAGTAGAAATTTCAGAGACTAGGAAGGGGAGAATAGAAGCGGAGGACGAATTCAATATAGAATCCATTGCATTCAAACAAAGATGGTAAGAAGGAATAATACTAAGAGTAAGAGGGGGCCTCTAGGGGAGGAACCTCCAACAAGCGCCCGAAAGATCACTAGAATGGAATAGGTGTCCAAGGAGGCCAAAGGAACCTTTCTTGAGCAGGTTGATACAAAAATAAAAGAGGTCATCGACAGGTGGGAGCGGGAATTCAACACCAAGCGCCAAGGAAAAGTCTGAGTGGAACTCATTCAAGAAGCAGATGGAATAAGGGACCCAGGGGCCACATAGCCCAGGAAAACCCTCTACCACAAAACGATGGAGGAAGCATGGCATACAAAAATGATTATAAGTAAGCTGAGAGCTGAAAAGAATGAGACCAACAGGGTGGAAAACCGTTGCCACAACAAGGAGCTCATAGATATTTTGAGCGGCCTCAACAACCTGGAGGCCGACGCAAGAAGAATAGCAGAGGACTAGAGGAACCAAAGAGAAAAAGTGGAAAGACTGGCTGGACAATTCCAACTTTACCTTCGCTATGTCCACCACATGGATATCACTCCAACAGATCAACGTGGAACACCAACCTGCATTATAAAGCTGCACACGATGGAGTAGGAAAAGAAGAACGAGGCAAGAAAGGAAGGAGATGAAAGCCATCCAATCCTCTTGGACTAGCCCGACCTCAACCCAAGGTCATTTTGTTCATTAGTATATAAGAAACCCCTATTATACATTCTTGTTTTTATGTATATCTTATGGTATACGTTTTTGTTTTCAAACGATTTTTTGGAGACTGGGTCGGTTTCCCAGGGTGGCGGCCCAACCCTCCCCTCGCTTATGTAGATAGCGCAACTTCGGTACCCCTAATCTGGTTTCCTTTTTGGCATATCAGGGGATACCCCTCCGTCCCTTTTTGTAACATAATTTTCTTAGTAATATAGAATCTCAACTCACTTACAAAAAAAATAAATTTAAATTCGAGGGAAAAATGAGAGGGTTGACACCTCTCCCCTCCTTGAATGTACGTGGATATGCTAAATAGTTGGCGCACTGCTAAGGTGGAGTGATGTTCATGCATCATACTCCACTACTGGGAAAATCATGAGCTCATGCTCATGAGCTCCTCTTCTCTGTTGTTGTTATCAGACTAATCAATAGGTGCGGACACTAACTGATCTCCCTAGATCCACCTAGATCTAGAACAAAACATACCAGAACATGACACTTTTCTTAAGTTTTAAATATTGAATTTACTAACTAAAGAGGGATGGGTGACATACCGTTTAAATGTCGCTTCCTCTCGCCATTTCCATCCTAGCTCCATTCCAACACTCATACAATGATGATCCTTCAAAAGAACGCAACCAACCAAAGTGATAGCAATAGCATAAACTCAATATAAACCTATGTATGTGATCAAGGAATCATACAATAAAACACAAGAAGTTTTAAAGGAAAGAATAATATTACTGTATCATATTAAATGTGAAAAAGAGATTACAACCATGGCCTTCATGTCGTAAGGTCCCTTCCAACTGTCCTTCGTTCCCCACACACTTCCACTCCAAGAATTCTAAGAGCATAGATCTGATACTACTCACAATCTATCTTGACAAAGCAAATCTCAAAGCCACTCTAACCAAGATAACAATCCCAAAAGCTCCAAAG
>JZKD02S2418853.1:126522-141577 GCA_000966675.3 Picea glauca | reverse complement strand
GGACAATATGGTGTTTTGACCGACTCGAAAATTATGCAAAGATATGAAGATGCAATATTTTCATTTTGATGAAATCTATGCTACGAGAAGGAGAAAACATTTATCATTCCCATATAAACAATGTCCCAAAATATATTAAACTCATCAATATCGAAATTCTCAGGAAATGAGAAAAAAGTATTGAACACCAATGCACGATTCATGGCCCCCCCGGCCATGAGGGGGAAATTTTTTCATAATTTAAGATAAAAAATGCCAAGAATCATGCAATTTCGCTATTTCAAATGCAAGGATGCCCCCAATCTAATATAAAGAAAGAAATTAAATCTTTTTGTTTAAAAAATTTCACTAAAAGCAATAATGAACTTTCTTAAAACAAAGAAACCCAAACTAAAAGTTTTCTTTTAAAGCGAACTATTCAGAAGAAATCTGATCTTTCCCTAAACAATTCTAAAGAAAACACATGATTTGTAATTGAAAGACACTCAAAGAAAGAGACTAATCCTTCAAAACCAAATAAAGCAAAGATGGCTATAAGCAACTCAAAGAATGTCAAATAGACTGTAAACAGATCAATATAGGCTCCAAAAGCTCAATCCAGCTGATCAAAGCAAAACTGGATCATCAAAAGATGACAAGACCCAATCCAAAAAATTTACAAACAAGTTCGGAGCCTAACAGTATATTACAGTGCGAGAATTAGGTATTCTCGCAGGCTAGACATTGGTAGGGTGCGAGAAGTTCACACTGAACCTAACAGCAGGGTGCGAACATCAAAGATTCTCGCAGGCTACTAAAGGGTATAGTGCGAGAATGTCTGTAATCAAAGAAAATTTTGAAAAAGGAGAGGGAATCTAAGTGAACTTATAGATCCAAAGAGTCTGGATGGATGTCCCACAGACTCAGAAACCAGAAAACAAGCAATCAAAGCAAGGGAAACTAGACTAACTAGGAAACAATCCGTTCTCCCTACATCCACCTGGATCTAGAACAAAGCGAAACAGAATATGACTCTTTCCCTAGATTTTAACCATTGAATGAACTAGGAGGCAAGAACAAGTTACATACCTTATAATTGCTTCCTATGGTCTTTGTTTCTCCCGCTTCGCTCCAATGCTCTCGTACAGTCAAGACCAAAACAATACAAACCAAGTGGAGTGAAGAAAGCACAATCTATTCAACAGTCAATCTATGTATATTGTCAAGGAGTTATAAAATAAAGTGAAAATAGCTTTATGAGAAAGAATCATATTACTGTATTATATTAAATGTGAAAGAGAGATTACAACCATAACCTTGATGTCTTAAGGTCCCTTCCAACTGTCCTTCGTTCCCCACACACTTCTTGCTCCAAGGATTCTGAAACCATAGATCTGATGGCTACTCACAATCTATCTTGACAAAGCAAATCTCAAAGCTACTCCAACCAAGCTGATAATTCCAAACCAATCAAGAACAAGCTCATGAACCAACCAAGCTAACTTTCTCCATGATAACTCCTCTCCTTTTATAAGTTGAAGAGGATAAGGTGAGGAGGTTAGGATGATCCCACTAAATCATGAAAGCGAGTAAGATCCAAACCATTCRGATGCCACCTCACCATAGAAGTTTCTCCTTCTAGAATATTCGAGAAAACGCTCATTTTTCCCACGTGCAGGCATTCTCACACCCTAGCTATAGAGCAACCTGCGAACACCTCGCACCCTAGCTATAGTGCAACCTGCGAGAATGGGTCATTCTCACACCCTGCCTATATAGCAACCTGTGAACTTCCTTTTTTATAAGGTTTTTACATAGGAAAATGAAACTTCTTTTCTCAGGAAAAGTTCTTCTCCCTTCTCTCTTCAGGAACTCAGGCCACTAACCCCTCTGAAGGTAATAGATAGGTTTACATCATTAACGATCATAGGGATGACGAAAATAATGTGTAACACCTAGATTGTTTGGGACTAAGACCTTGGCACTTTAATCTCAAAACAAAGGATGCAAATTGCGTACCTTTTTCTCCACACTTTGGATGCTCAGGGATTTATCGTAAGCTTGTATATCAGGTTATTTTGCTCGAAGCATTAGAGAATCACATCACATACCTGAACTCGAAGCTATCGAAAAAAATCATGAAACTCATTGAATCGATTTTCGCAAGTAGGAAGATATCAATAAGACAACAATATTAACTCTATAATTAATTTTGAACTTTGAACCACGTGAAGGCTAAAATAAGACTTTAAATAGATTGACAAATCAAATTTTAGAAAAACAAGTTTTTTTGTATATTAAAAAATATATTTATCTATTTCATATGTCAACATTAGAATTGGGACAATTTTTTTAAGTCAAAGGTAAACTAATGTGCAGTAAAGGGAAAACTCATTACTATATACTCCACAGGAGGCATGTATAATAAAGTATAAAATCTATTTTAATGTTTACATTTGATCTTCCTACTTTGTACCTCTGTTTTTTGTTTATTAGATTGATTTCTGTGCCAAATTATTCCCTCTTTATTCCATTATTTTTACTACAGATTAATTTCTTGAATGTCACCAAATTATTGCATTTTGCAACAAATATTTGAATCGATAGTTTAAAAATTTTGAATCTTGAATGTTGGGGGGTTGGTTATGGAAACAACGAATTTAGAAAATGAAAGAAAAAAAGAGATTCTATTCATTTCCAAACTCCATAAATGATCAAAATAAGTCAATGCACTGTATAAACACAACCAACATGAAATCTAATAAACTAAACTAAACTAAACTTTATTAAAAATCTGTTTTAATGTTTACATTTGATTTTTTCTACTCTTCTCAATTGTTTGTTTGTTAAATTGATTTTGCTTTCCGTCTATTCTCCCTTCCATTATTTTTACAACAAATTAATCTCTTTAATCTATTGAATTCCACCAATTTATTGAATTTTGTGATTAAGTTTGATCCGTAAATAGTAAGCCTATGGCTTGTCCATTTCGTCAACATGGATATTTGCATAAATAAATAATACTCTCTACTGCTAATCATCAACATGCATAAAAAATAATGGGTCTATTTTATATTTGGCTCACTACTTCGCTACTTGCTTCAGTAGACATGCATTTTTTCAATGGACTCTCTCCAAATCTATTCTCAAATTGCAAGTTCTCTTCACACATTGAATGGAAGATATGTGGCATCCTTGTAGCTATACTCCATAGATCAAATAAGTGAATAATGAGTGAATACACCAATGTTGTAGTGTGTGGTGTTGGAACTAATTGAAATTTTGTTTACTCATACAAACCTACCAAAAATAATAAACACCCAACAAGAAGCAATTGCAACACTGGTTGTAGAATGTGGTTAAATAGTGAACCAACAATACACTCGACCAATTCCAACACTCGAGCAATCATTTAAACTATTGAATATAGCTAGGATTACAATGTAGCTCTGTTATAGTTCTAGTGGTTTACATCTAATGCAAGACCATATTAAGACCAAAGTTACATCGAGTATACATAACTATTAACACCATGAGACAATATATATATATATATATATATATATATATATTTACATTGGAAATTCAAATTGGAAAACTAGGTTTCAGGGGATTTTTATTAAGAAGGAAATTTATTACAAAAGGGTGAGCTATACACAAAGTTAGTGTATTGTTACTCATTGGCATAAAATTTGCAGATGGCCATGATTCAAAAACAATCTTCACTTATCATGGGACATACTTGATGTATTTTTCTCCTCTGATTATCAAGAAAATTGCTCATTTGAGATCTCATTTCTATTACTGGCCTTCTTCATTTCCTTCTGTCTGTTCCATTCCATACTCTCTTTCATCACAACCTTTATTTTTAATGGGTTTCCTTGGAAGGACAACCATCACAATGGTCATTTCAACTTGCAAGATAATTTTGAACATTTTATCAACTTTTCCAACAACAATTAAATGATTATTACAATTTTTTTTTTTGGTGAGGATCCAATTTGGATCGCACCTCCCCATTTGTAGGCTTTTGGTCCCCAAAAGCTAGATCATTCAAGATATTGAAGAAAATGGCATCCATTCGCTTCTCCATATCCATAATTCCATCATTCAAGAATGTTGCTTGTTTCTTGTTTGTCTGCCCTTGTTTTGTAGCTAGGGGAGTTATTCTCTCTCTCCCTTTATGTGCTTTGATGAAATATGCCTTGTCACCCTTGACCAAGTGATATTTGTTTTCTCTACTATAGAAAGTAGCATCTTTATGCCACATGTATGGGCTACCAAACATCACTCCACAGGTGTCTAATGGTGCAACTTCACATTTTACTTCATCAACTGATCTAGGTGGATATCGGTGGCCACCCACCTATCCCAAATGATTCATTTTAGAAGTTTCAGTTTGGTAGTTTTGTTTCTAGTTTTCGAGTCCCAAACTTTCGGGGTCGTTTTGAGGCCCTAAACAAAGTTTTTAGGGCTCACTATAGTCAAATTGTTGACAAAGTTAGAGTTTGATGGAAAAATGTGTAGTCCTTGGATAAACCTTTCCAACGAGCTATTTTGCACCCCAAACAAAGATCGTATGCCAAAGTTACGCCCCCGGGAAGTTGATACACCAAACTACCCAAAATGGGTTCCACAAAACTGTTGGATTTTCATCTTCTGGGGTTAGGGTTTTGGATTCTCTTTATGTTAAAAAGGCCTTTAGATCCTCATTGTAAACCATCTTCTTGCGAATGTGATTAGCGGACACATCTCTTCTCAGAGATAAGATGCCACTATTCTAGTGAGTCTTTCAGTCTGTATTTTTACAACCTTCGTACATTTTCACTCAATAATAGAAAATTGTGTATTACTGTATCTCTGTGTTTATGGTTTCATATCTGATACATTTCTGTTATATTATTGGATATCCAAGATATCTGTGTACATTTATTTATTATATATCTACTCTCATTTCATGTCGAAAATAATCTGGATCAGTGGTATCAGAGCATGATGCTCTTGATCGTTTTTCAGTGCATGTCCTCGACAAGGTCCGAGTATAGAAAGTCAGGCCTCAAAACTGTATATCTTGAATACAATCACTCTCTCACACCTAAGAAACACTCCATGGCAGAAGAAAATAAAAAATGATTCTATTAATCTGTTGCTTGAGCAAACTCTCACACGACAGAGAGACGAAATGATGGAGAATTTTTCCCACATCCTTTAATGCCTTCCGATAAAAATAGGTGCATCTTCATCAAGCAACCACTTTGGAGGCACATATCCTTTCAAGGTACAAGTTAATTTTGATATTCCCATATTTGAAGGACACATAGATGCGGATGCCCTAGAAAAATGGTTAAATATGCTAGAAGGTTATTTCTTCATTCATAATTTTTTAGATAGGGAAAAGATCACCTTCACACTCCTTAAGGCTCTCCCCATTGTCAAAAATTGGTGGGAAACTTACTGGGAGAAAATTTCCTCATAAGATTTTGGAATATATGGGACCGATCCCACTTGGGATTTTTTTGTGGATGCAGTAAAAGAACAGTATTACCCTGTTGGAAACTATGAGGACCAGTACATGAGATGGACCACAGTGCGACAATAGAGGGGCCAAGAAATTCAAGAGTTCACCAATACCTTCCATACCTTGAGCACCAATATGGGTATCAAAGACTCTGAACTACATTTGGTTCTGAAATACCGTGGGGCTCTGCACAGATACATCCAAACTAAAATGGATTTTCTGGACATCTCATCACTCACTGCTGCTTATCGATATGATGTTAAAATCGAGTAGAAATTTAAGCACCAGAACAAATGGGACTTCGGGTCTACAAATATGCAACAACCAAAGTATGATAAAGATGACCCTAACAAACAGTCTCCCGAAAAGCAGTTCAAGCCACATGAAAAGAAGGGTCACAGAAAGATGAAGAAGGACATCAGAAAATGGTGTGATTTCCACAAAATCCCCTAGCACAACACTGATGAATGTCACTCAAAACAGTCATTAGTGGTCGAGATCAAAGACAAGGAGTCAAGCCCTGATTTAGAAAATACTGATAGAATACATATCATCGATGCAGACCCCACTGCTATTGTCACAACCGAAACAATTCAACTAGAAGAACCAACAGATCCTGAAGAGGGGGAGCGCCTCTTTGATTCACAAATGTGGGTGAAAGGGACCCCATTGCATTTTATTTTTGATAGCAGAATCCAGAAGAATCTCTTCTCAATAGAGGTCATCAAACAATTAGGATTGTCGACAACACCACACCAGCAACCATACAACATTGGGTGGCTTTGCTAGGGATGAGATCTTCATGTCAGCTAGCAATGTCGATTGTTATATGACATCCAACCCTTCAAGGATGATGTATTATGTGATGTTTCCCTGCTGGTTGTCTGTGATGTTCTTTTGGGCCAACCATACATGTGGAAGCGCCATGCGATCTATGAGTCTCGACCCTGTAGTGTCATTGTTACTCTAGGGGGTCATCTCTACATAATACCAGAGGTAGTTCCAACTACTATCTCACCTAAACAATGCCACAAGGTAGTATCTCATACTACAAAATTCAGCTTGTTCATAATCTGTTCGAAAGGTGAATAGAAGGATACTGCAACCACTACAGCCTCGACCCAAGCACCTTCTATCCAATAGAAGCAGGTCGAAAAAACTGCAGCAAAGCACCAATATTCCTTCTGCACAGAGACATCTCATGTATCCCGACTGGTCGAACAGATTCAACCCCGCCAGCAATAGGTTCGTGAAAACCTTCCACAACGCAACGTCTCTAACAAGGCAAGCAATGCACCAAGATTCAGTTACAACAATCGCTTTCCCCTCTCCCCCGGGAAATCAACGCAATGGATACCATTGATTACTAAGGAGGGAGGATTGATCCAGGTGGATATCGGTGACCACCCACCTATCCCAACTGACTCATTTTGACATTTTGGTTTCTAGTTTTCGAGTCCCAAACTTTCGGGGTCATTTGAGGCCCTAAACAACGTTTTTAGGGCTCGCTACAATCAAATTGTTGACAAAATTAGAGTTTGACGGAAAAATGTGTAGTCCTCGGATAGACCTTTCCAATGAGATATTTTTCACCCCAAACGGAGATCATATGCCAAAGTTACGCCCCCGGGAAGTTGATACACCAAACTACCCAAAACGGGGTCCACAAAACTGTTGGATTTGATCTTCCGGGGTTAGGGTTTTGGATTTTCTTTATGTTAAAAACGGCTTTGGAGCCTCATTGTAAACCATCTTTTTKTTAATGCGAGTAGTGGACACATCTCTTCTCAGAGATAAGATGCCACCATTCTAGTGAGTCTTTCACKCTGTATTTTTACAGTCTTTGTACATTTTCGCTCATTAATAGAAAATTATGTATTACTGTATCTCTGTGTTTTTGGTTGCATCTGTGATACATTTTTGTTATATTACTGGATATCCGAGATATATCTATACATTTCTTTAATATGTATCCTCTCTCATTTCGTGCCGAAAATAATCTGGATCATCAACATAGCTAGCACCAATGACAAACTTGATTTTACATATCTGAATGATTTTCATAACATATTTCCCTTACAACCATGCTAGTGAACTTTGTTGCACTCCATCATAAGTTTCTAGACCTAGCTCATCAACTAATATTTCAAAAATCATATTACATTAAGAACCACTGTCAAACATAACATTTACCTTTTGATTCTTCACTTAAAATTTGATTTAGAATAGCACATGTTTATCGCCACTCACCTTTGGCTACTGCAATGTGGTGCAAAATATGGATTCGTTTAGATCATAGGTGCTTTCTACTACTTCTTCTTTTGTTTTGGTCACTGCGTTTTCTTTTATATTGGACTTTAGCCACTTTGGTATCAATTCCAGATGAATTTACTAGTGCTTCTCCTTCATGTTCCCATCCACATCACAACGTTAGCAATGCCTATTATGATCCCTCCTTTTTTCATTTGTGGCTACCATCTTCTTGTCTTTTCTCTTGTTGGTTTCTTCTTGGTCCTCATGTTGCTACCCTTTCTTGGATACCAATACAATATATAGATCCTTCATGCTTTCCTCGTCTATGATTTTCACACTAAGATGCTACAATTGCTTTTGGACATGACTGAAAAGTCCTCCAAGGTACTTCACCACTATGTTAAGCTCTTCCAAAGAGATACCCAATGTGATGGTTTGTCCCCTAAATTAAAAAGTGTATTATTGCACCCCTTGTCCTTGTTCTTGCCGAAGGAACTTCCATTTCATGAGCTTCTCCTCTTCACAGCCCATGAGATAAACTTGTGACTTCGACAATGCCTTGAAGTCCTCCCATTTCACTTCTTTCCTATCTTCAATGCATCCACATAGCTCTTCCACCAGAACAAATCATATCCAGTCATCTTCAAACGAGAAAAAAAAATCTATTGTGTTTCTTGGATTTGATAAAGGCCAAAAGAAACTTCCATTTGTTTAAACCAACTATTCAATACTTCAACATTAGCTTGTCCATCAAACATGGGTATTTCAAGCTTCACTTCAACTTTGAAAGGAATATTGGAAGATGAAGAAAAAGAGTGGCTTTTACCCAAATCATTGAGTTTCTTGCACGTTGAATCTTCACGATCATCTTTGTCTTTTTCATGCTCAGTCTCTATTGACTTTGCTTCCTTATTTTTCTTCACCAAAAATTGCATTACCAATTCTATCAATGTAGTAATTCTTTTCTACAGTTGACCAAATCTGGCTTATGCATCTTCCTTACCATGTTCTTCATGAGATATTTCTACCATGGTGGGTTTTCTGCTCCATGGTAGTCCTAACAACAATGAGTCTCCACTATTTTGGTACTCACTATGGGTTTTTACTATGCAGGTCTTCTCCAAGTCTTTGTAACTTCCTTTGGTACCATATGATTCATACAACGCTAGGCCTATGGCATGTCCATTTTTTCAACTTGGATCACTGTGAAAATAAATAATTCTCTTTGTTGTTAAATACCAACATGCATAAAAAATAATGGCTCTATTTTATAGTTGATTCACTACACGACTACTTGCTTCAATAGGACGCATGTTCAACAAAGGCTCTCCAAATCCATTCTCATGTTGCAAGTTCTCTCGACACATCAAATGAAAGATATGTGACATCGTTAAATCTATACTCTAGTGATCAAATAAGTGAATAATGGATGAATATAACAATGTGGTGGTGTATGGTACTGAAACTAATTGAAATGTTGTGTACTCATACAAACCTACCACAAAATAATTAACACCCAACAAGAAGCAAGTGCAAGATTGGTTTTAGAATGTGGTTAAATAGTGAACCAAAAATACACTCAACCAATTCCAACACTCGTTGAGCAATCATTTAAACCAATGAATATAGCTAGGATTACAATGTAGCTTTGTTATAGTTCTCATGGTTTACATAGAATGCAAGAACATATTAAAACCAAAGCTACATCAAGTATACATAACTATTAACACCATGAGACGATATATATATTTTTATACTAGAAATTCAAATGGGAAAACTAGGTTCTAGGGAATTTTTATTAAGAAGGAAATTGATTACAAAAGGGTGAATTATACATAGAATTAGTGTATTGTTACTTATTGGAAGAAAATTTCAATATGGCCATGGCTCAACAACAATATTCATTCATATTAGGAAATACTTGATGTCTTTTTCTCCTTTGATTATCAAGCAGATTGCTTCTTTGAGCTCTCATTTCTATTACTGCCCTTCTTTATTTCCTTCTCTCTATTCCATTCCACACTTTTTTTTATTACAAACTTTATTTTTAATGGGTTGCCTTGGAAGTCCAACTATCAAAATGGTTGTTTCACCTCCAAGAGAATTTTGAACATTTTCTCAACTTTTCCAAAAAACAATTAAATGCTTATTACAAAGTATTTTTTTGGCGAGTATCCAATTTGGATCACACCTCCCCATTTGTAGGAATTTTTTCCCCAAAATCTTGATCGTTCAAGAGATAAAATATGGCATCCATTTTCTTCTTCATATCCATCATTCCATCATTGAGGAAGGTTTCTTGTTTCTTGCTTGTTTTCCCTTGTTTTGCAGCTAGATGGGTTATTCCCTCTCTCCCTTTATGTTCTTTGATGAAGTATGCCTTGCCACCCTTAACCAAGCAATATTTGTTTTCTCTCCTATAGAAAGTAGCATCCCTATGCCACATGTACGGTCTACCAAACATCACTCCACATGTGTCTAATGATGCAACATCACATTTTACTTCGTTAACATAGGTAGCATCAACAACAAATTGGATTTTACATATCTTAGTTATTTTTATGACATATTTCCCTTGCAACCATGCTAGTGAACTTTGTTGCACAAGATCATAAGTTTCTAGACCTATCTCATCAACTAATATTCCAGAAATCATATTACAATGAGAACCACTATCAAACAAAGCATTTACCTTTCGATTCTTCACTTAAACTTTGATTTAGAATAATGCATGTTTATCACCAATCACCTTTGGCTATTGAAATGTGGTGCAAAATATGTCTTCATTTAGATCAAAGGTTCTTTCTACCACTTCTTCTTTTGTCTCGATCACTGCATTTTCTTTTTCTATTGGACTTTATCCACTTTAGTCTCAATTCCAAATGAAGTTACTAGCGCTTCTCCTTCACATGCCCATCCACATCACAATGTTAGAAATGCCTATTATGATCCCTCCTTTTTTAGTTTGTGGCTACCATCTTCTTGTCTTTTCTCTTGTTGGTTTCTTCTTGGCCCTCACGTTGCTTCCCTTTTTGGAGTCCAATACAATATAGAGAGCCTTCTTTCTTGCCTCGTCTTTTCTTTTCACACTAAGACACTACAATTTCTTTTGGATATGGATAAAAAGTCCTCCAAGGTACTTCACCACTATGTTAAGCTCTTCCAAAGAGATACCCAATGTGATGGTTTTCCTCCTGAATCCAAGTGTATTATTGCACCCCTTGTCCTTGTTCTTTCCAAAGGCACTTCCATTTCATGAGCATCTCCTCTTCGTAGCATGTGGGATAAACATGTGACTTCAACAATTCCTTGAAGCCCCCCCATTTTTCTTCTTTCCTATTCTCAATGCATCCACATAGCTCTTTGACCACAACAAAGCATGTCCAATAATCTTCAAGCGAGAAAAAAAAATATATCGTGTTTCTTGGATTTGATAAAGGCCAAAAGGAACTTCCGTTTGTTTAAACCAATTATTCAATGCTTCAACATTATCTTTTCCATCAAGCATGAGTATTTCAAGATTCAAGTTTGAAAGGAATATTGGAAGATGAAGAAAAAGAGTGACTTTTACCCGAATCATTGAGTTTCTCGCACGTTGAATCTTCTTGGTCAACTTTGTCTTTTTAATGCTCAATATCTACTGAATTTGCTTCCCTATTTTTCTTCACCAACAATTTCATTACCAATTCTATGAATGTAGCAATGCTTTTCTCCAGTCAACCAAATCTGGCTTATGCATCTTCCCTATCATGTTCTTCATGAGATATTCCTACCATTATGGGTTTTCTGCTCCATGGTAGTCCTAGCAACAATGATTCTCCACTATTTTGGTACTCACTATGGGTGTTTATTATGCAAGTCTTCTCCAAGTCTTTATAACTTGCTATGATACCATATGATTCGTACAATGGTAGGCCTATGGCATTCCTGTTTTGTCAACACAAATCTCTGCAAAAACAAATAATGCTCTTTGTTGTTAAACACCAACATGCATAAATAATAATGGCTCTATTTTATATTTGATTCACTACATGGCTACTTGCTTCGGTAGACATATGTCTGTTCAACAAAGGATCTCCAAATCTATTTTCATGTTGCAAGTTCTCTCCACACATCAAATGAAATATATGTGACATCATTGTAGCTATGCTCTAGTGATCAAATAAGTGAATAATGGGTGAATATAACAATGTGGTAGTGTATGGAACTAAAACTAATTGAAATGTTGTGTACTTATACAAACCCACCACAAAATACTACACACCTAGCAAGAAGCAATTGCAAGATTGGTTGTAAAATGTGGTTAAACAGTGAACCAACAATACACTCAACCAATTCCAACACTTAAGAAATCATTTAAACTAGTGAATAAATCTAGGATTACAATGTAGCTATGTTATAGTTATCATGGTTTACATAGAATGCAAGAACATATTAAAACCAAAGCTACATCAAGTATACACAACGATTAACACCATGAGACAACATAGATTTTTTTTTTTTTTACATTAGAAATTCAAATGGGAAAACCAAGTTCTAAGGGATTTTTATTAAACAAGAAATTGGTTACCCGAGGGTGTGCTATACATAGATTTAGTGTATTTTTACTCACTGACAGGAAATTTGAATATGGCTATGGCTCAACAACAATATTCACCCATCGTGGCACAAACTTAATTCCTTCTTCTCCTCCAATCATCAAGTAGACTATTTCTTTGATCTCTCATCTCTGCTATTGCCCTTTTTCATTTCCTCCTCTCCATTCCATTCATGCTCTTCTTCATCACAACCTTCATTTTTAATGCACTACCTTGGAAGGCCAATTCACTACAATGGTTCATTTCAAATTCCAAGGGAATTTTGAACATTTTCTAAAAATTTCCAAAAACAACTAAATGCTTATTACAAAGTTTACAAAGAGTCTTTTTTTTGGCAAGGATCCAATTGAGATCACACCTACCCATTTGCATGCTTTTGGTCCAGAAAAGTTGGACTGCTCAGGAGATGGAAGCACATGGCCTCCATTTGCTTCTCCATATCCACCATTCCATCATTGAGGAAGGTTTCTTGCTTGTATACCCCTGTTTTTCTACTAGAGGAGTTATTCTCTCTCTCTCTCTCTCTCTCTCTCTCTCTCTCTCTCTCTCTATGTGCTTTGATAAAGTATGCCTTGTCACCCTTGACCAAGCAATATTTTTTTCTTTCCTGTAGAAAGTAACATCCTTATCCCACAAGTATAGGCTACCAAATATCACTCCATAGGTGTCTAATGGTGCAACTTCACATTTCACTTCATCAATATAGCTAACATTAATGGAAAACTTGATTTTACATCTCCAAGTGATTCTCATAAGAAATTTCCCTTGTAACCATGCTAGTGAACTTGACTGCACTAGATCATAAGTTTCTAGACCAAGCTCATCAATTAATGTTTCAGAAATCATATTACACTGAGAACCACTATAGAATACATCATTTACCTTTCATTTTTTCACTTGAACTTTGATTTGGAATAGTGCATGTTTATCTCCACTCATGTTCCATTGCTACAATGTGGTGCAAACTATGGCTTCATCTAGTCTATCACGAGTGATTTCTACCACTTCTTTTGTCTTAGTATCTATGTTTTCTTTCCTCTTGGAATTTAGCCACTTTGGACACAATTTTGGATGAAGTTTGTAACATTTCTCTTCCTTGTGCCCATCTACAACACAATGTTTGTAATGCCTATTAGGATCCCTTCTTTTTTGGGATGTGACTACCATCTTCTTGTTTCTTCTCTTGCTAGTTTCTTCTTGGCCCTCATGTTGCTTCCCCTTCTTGGAGTCCAAATCAATATAGAGATCCTTCTTGTTTGCCTTGTCTATGCTTTTCACACTAAGAAGATGTCATTGCCTTTAGATATGGTTGCAAATTCCTCTAAGGTACCTCACCACCACCTCCGAATTTTCCAAAGAGATACCCAATCTAATGGTTTGCCTCCTAAATTCATAGGTGTATTCTTGCACCCCCTTTCCTTGTTCTTACCGAAAGTACTAACCATTTCATGAGTTGCTCCTCTTTGTAGCCTATGGGATAAAATTGTGACTTCAACGATGCCTCGAAGTCTTCCCATTTTGTAATCATGGGATTCTTGCTTATCCTCAATGCATCCACATAGCTCTCCTACCACAAAAGAGCACATCCGATCATCTTCAAATGATAAAAATGAATCTGTTGTGTTTCTTGATTTAATAAAGAAAAAATAAACTTTCATTTGTTTCAACTAGCTATTCAAGACTTCAACATTAACTTGTCCATCAAACATGGGGAAGCTTCACTTCAACTTTGAAAAGACTCTTGGAAAATGAAGAAAAAGATCAGTTTTTAACTGAATCATTGAGCTTCTTGCACATGGAATCTTCTTAGTTTGTATTGTCTTCTTTATGCTTAGTCTCTACTGATCTTGCTTCCCTATTTTTATTCACCAGTCACCGTGTTACCAATTCTGTCAATGTGGCAATGCTTTTCTCTAGTCGAACAAACCTAGCTTCTAGATCTTCCCTGTTATATTCTTCATACGGTATTCCTACCATTGTGGGTTTTCTACTCCATGGTAGTGTTGGCAACAATGTTTCTACATTGTTTTGGAAACCGTTGTGGGTGTTTACTATGCAGGTCTTCTCCAAGTCTTTGAAACCTGATATGACATCATATGATCTGTAAATGATAGGCTGATGGCATATTCGTTTCATGAACATAGATCTCTGCGGAATTAGATAATGCTCCCTACTGTTAATCACCAATAAGCATAAAAAATAATGGCTCTATTTCATATATGGTTCACTACTTCATTGCTTGCTTCAGTGGACATACTTGTGTTAAACGAAGGCTCTCCAACCCTGTTTCAAAGATACAAGTTTTCTCTCCACATATGGAATGGAAGATATGTGGCAGTGTTGTAGCTCTACTCGAGTGATCATATAAGTGAATAATGAGTGAATACAACAATGTTGTAGTGTATGGTACTGAAACTAATTAAAACATTGTGTACTCATACAAACCCACCACAAAATAATAAATAACCAACAAAAAGCAATTGCAAGATTGGTTGTAGAATGTAGTTAAACAATGAACGACTGATACATTAAGCAATTCCACACTCAAACAATCCTTTAAATCAATGAATAGAGATAATTACAATGTGGTTTTATTATAGCTCTTGTGATTTACATAGAATACAAGAAGATATTAAAACTAAAGTAATATATAGAATGATTAACACCATGAGAATATATATATATATATATATATATATATATATAT
>JZKD02S2418853.1:112019-126517 GCA_000966675.3 Picea glauca | reverse complement strand
TATCAAAAATCTGAAAAAAAAAAAAACTTAATTCCAAGAGATTTTTATTAAATAAGAAATTGATTATAAAAATATGAAATATAACAGATTTAGTTAAACAAGAAATGATTATAAAAATATGAAATACAACGGATTTACTCCAGAGACTCTACCGATCTTGGAAGCTAATGACTTCGATCAGATATACCAGAATCCGGAGGAGCAAGATCGTGCTGAAAGGGAGATAGTCAAGAAGGAAATTGATGAGTGGATGAATGAAGTTTACCCTAATGTGGCTGACAAGCTACTTTATGGGAACTTTAACCAGGACTTTCACGGGATGGATGCACGCACCTACGTTGAGAAGCACAGGGATCAACAAGGGAAATTTGACCCTTCTCAGCTCATTACTTCCCCAGGAGCTAGGGTGCGAATCAGAATCAAGGAAGAAAGAAATGAAGAGGAAGTAGCTGTAATCTACCCTAGCTCGACTCCTCCCCGAGGAAGAAGAGCAGGTTCCGAAGAAGCAACATCAACCGACCGGTCCGAGTTGACACATATGATGAGGGAGTTAGAGCAGCTCAAAGGACAAATGAAGATGATGGTGCAACTAATGACAGCTATGGTATCAACGGATTTAGTGTATTGTTACTCACCGACACGAAATTTGCATCTTTCTGGAGGGCTCACTGTCAGGTATTTCAATTAGCTAATGCAAAGACAAGAAAAGAAGTTTGGGAGAAGTTGATAGGGAATATGAAACAAAGAACATCACGTCCGAATTGTTCTGGAAGTAAGTTCTTCAGATTTATTGTGTTTCAGGGGCGGAGTATTAATTGCCACGTTACTGCGTTCAGTGTCTGCAATGACATCAGATTTGGCAGGAACTGGGTCCGCTATTGGTGAAGAAGATTCCTTTGATAGCCTCACATTGATTAATGAAGTTCAGTTGGCATTTTATGTGGTGACAGCTTCACTATTGGAGGAAGAAACGAGGATAAATTGACAATGGTGTTGGAGTTGGCGATCTTACCACTGGAGAATTGATTGCATTTGACGCTGATCCAATGACATAGATAGTGACTAATCGGTGTCAAGGCCGACCGGTTGGCTTTACTCTCTCATACGTTACCCAAATGAACTGAACTATTACTTGCAAATAAATAATTTTGTTGTTTTCACTGTAACATAATAAAGATGGATTTCCTTATCTCGATTGCAGATTCCATCTATTTAATTGATATGGAACAAAGTCAATGATTTACTTTGCTGAATGTCTATTGAATGGATAATTGAAGATGGATTTCCTTATCTAGATTGCAGATTCCATCCATCTAATTGATATAAAACAAAGTCAATGATTTACTTTGCTCAATGTCCATTGAATTAAGTTGGACTCTCTTTCCATTCAAAGGGAAAAACGGTCTTGTAATGAAAACCAAAACAATTTTGATGGTAGATGTGTTTCAGTTAATAAAGAGATGAAACAATAGTTATTTATCTGAAACAAAATGCTTCAATTGAGTTACATTTTATTGAGTTATTCATTTTTTGTTTTTCAAATATCATACAAAATGATGACTTTAACCAGTTACCAAAATATGAAACTTAACTAAACACAAGAGTTTCTTGAAAGGTGAAGGTGAATTTCCAAGAAATAAGGGAAGGGAGAAACTCCCTAAGGGAAGGGAGCAACTCCCTACAAAAAATTAGAGGCCCAATCCCTTTGAAATTTGATAAAGCTACAAAATGAAAAGAAATTCTTAATGGTTTCCTTCTTTCCACACAATAGGAATTTGGGATGTGGCACTCCAAAATTATTTCAATTATTGTCTAATGGCTAACTTAGTCATCGTGTACCAAGGACCATGAAACTTAATGAAACACAAGAGTTTCTTGAAAGGTCAATTTCCAATAAATAAGGAAAGGGAGCAACTCCCTACAAAACTTAGAGGCCCAATCCCTTTGAGATTTGACAAAGCTACAAAATGAAAATAAATTCTTATTGAGTTCCTTCTTTTCACACCGGGGGACTTTGGGTTGTGGCACCCCAAAAATATTTCAATTGTTTCCCAATGACTAACTTAGTCAATGTGTACCAAGGACCATGCATAGTAGGGCTTCTTTGGTTTCAAAGGTATTTCCAAATGTCATTGAACCTATAAAGCCAAGTTTTTTACTTAAACTTGAGTCTCCATCTCTTGTGTATTCTTGTACATTGGCTTAAAAGTCAACCATTGATATCATCTATCTATTGGTTATTCTTTTAAAATTCCTTAGTCTAGTTCCACCTCCAATCATGCCACCAAGGTTACAACCCTTATAAGTTGAGTTTAAGGAATATATTACTTGGCCCTAAATTCTTTTAATAATAATAATGTTAGAGTTGGTTAAGTTGGGCTTGACCTTTAAGCCTTTCCAACTCTTCCAATTTCTTATGATCCAAATTGAGTCACTATATAATTTCTTATCCTTTTTGGTACAATTTGAGGGGAAGAACCAATGTTGTGGACACGTAGGGGTCAATTTTAAGACCAATCTTCAAATCCACTAAGGAAGTCCAGATTGAAAAATTACCCATTTAGGTTCTGAAAATGTACTTTTTTGGGGTAAGCAAGAGAATTTATTGGTGTAGCGGATGACCCTATGGATAGTACACATAGATAGATTTGAAACGAGCTATTGTAAACCACAAATGGATTTCATACGGAAAAATTATATATGGCCTCTAGAAGTTGACTTATGCTTTGACCACCATAGTGCCAAGTGGTTACCACATCAATACTCGTTATTCACACATGCATAGATAGTCACGTGTGGACTTCAAGAATATTTTAGAGAGTCCAAAACCCTAATTGATAGTTGAAGAATGCAAAAAATATTATCCCTAATTGATAGTTGAAGAATGCAAAAAACCCTAACCCTAATTGATAATTGAAGAATGCAAAAAACCCTAACCCTAACGATTAAACCCTGAGCCGTAAAATTCCATTTCTATTGTAATCATTTAATGTTCTATAATTGGGTAATGCAAAGGAGTGAGATATTAGATAAAAACAAAGGAAGAAGAGAACCCTATACTGAGCTAACCCTAATGGTTAAACCCTAAGCTGCAAAGGGAGGAAACAAAATTCCATTTCTATTGCAATGATTTCATGTTCTATAGTTGGGTAGTGCAAAGGAGTGAGATATTAAAGAAAAATAGAGGAAGAAAAAAACACTATAGTGACCTATCATAGGGCACAATGTCTACTTGATCTATAATTAACCAATCTTTCTTTCTATCTTGCATGGTAAAACAAAGAATTAAAAGATCAATGCACAATCCTTATTTCTTTCCATAGTTTTCACTGTCAGGAGTTTGTCCAAGTTAGATCTTTTGTTCATTGTGTTAATGTTATGCTCTTTTTTAACATAGTAGTCATAGTATAATATAATATCATTGTATTTATAGTATCATATTTAAATATGTTGTGATGAGATACCTTGTGGAATATCCACAACAATTTACAAATCATATTGATATCATAACAATTTTGTTTTCCATTTCCATGGAATAGTTGTAAGATCCATAAATCAACATGAGGAAGGTGAGAAAACAACCTCAAGTTGCAATTGTAGTAGATAGTCATGAACACATTCTAGAAGATGAATCAAAGGCAAGACTTGCGAGATAAGAAGCACAAATTACTGAAAGATCTATGGGTATGATAAAGTTAATGTTAATGTCAAAGGGAAAATTCAAGCTCTTTAGGGAGTGGGTTAGCTTTAATGGATATTTTGGCTCTCATGACAATCCTTTTTATAAATTTGGTCATCCTTGACTTGAGTTGTTGATCAAACTTGGTGAAAGAATTATTTGTAATGTCCTTTATAATTTTCAGTCTTCAAATGCCTCTTTTAGAAAATCCCCCATTGCGCTTGTGCTCTAGTGTGTGATATCCCATTGGTACCCATGTCCTACCTTGAAGCAACCCACATGCACCCTCAAAGTGAAAAAATATATAAGTATAAAATGTATAGGTTTTGACTCGGATGCATAGGAGGTGCACACTTGTATGTCTTCAATTTTGATCCTAAACCACTTGAGTCAATTTCTCTAAGTATAAATAGAAGATTCATGGATGGGAATGATTAACTTGGTTATCCCTTGAAAGACTAGGAGAAGGATTTACTCCCCATACCTCTACTCTAAGAGAAACCTTAGATATTTCTTTGCAAGTTTGATCTAGATTGCTTAGGGTACTTTAGAGCCACCTTTGTAGACTCCCATATTGTATGGTGATCTAACTCATTGAATTGAGTGAGAGTTTGAACTAGGGTGAGTTAGGAGGAAACTAGGCTCGAGTGAGGAGGTCACAAGCAACATGAACATGCATTTAATATTTATGTAAAATTCCAAGTTTTATAATATATATCTCTCTTCCCCACCTCTAAATTTTGAGTCAATTTTTATTTAATTGTTAATGCATATTGTTCATAAGATTGAATTGGAAAATTATTTCATGTTACAGTAGATTAATTGCATTTGAAAACATCTTTATGATTTAATTTATTGTAAAAATAAAGAGTAAATACATCTTGAGTTTGAGTGTGTGCAGGTGTTCAAAGAATCCAAATGCCAAAAAATCAAGCTATTAACCAATATTCAAAGACAAGAAACAATTAGTTCCCAAGAGGTATTATATTTCTCATTTTTCATTATTCTTCATTTTCATTAATCTAATTTAAGAAAGAAGCAACTAATCTATCCTATTTTTTCAACAAGAAGCCAACCTCGTGCAGTGGATAAATCCATTATCCCTAACTATTTTTCCTTTAACGCCATGAAGATAAAAAAGATCTAGATAAATCCCCAAAGAAAATGCTAGAAAAAGAGAGGCCAAGCTCTAACAACACATATTCTCAACCTCTGTTCAATGTGGACATCAAGCCCTAGCAAGGTGATATCGATGCTTTGAAGTTGAACCATTGGTTGTAACAATTTGTAGTCTATTTTAATTTTCATAACCTAAGAGAAGTGCATAAGATTTCATTTTCTCAACTTATCCTAGATGGACACACCCAAATTTGGAGGAAAAGATATACATATATACTTAAACTAAAGGGTGATCCACTAGTAACTATTTGGGAGGTGTTGAAGATCTCCTCAAGTCCCAGTTTTACCCTATTGAGTATAGAGAGGGAGAGAGGATTTTTTGGCACCATCAATAATGGAATAAAACTTCAAATTTATGAAAGCAAGCCATTCAATTAGAAATCCTACTCCAATATAGTGCCATGGTGTCGAAATTCTCATCCCCTATTAATGCCTTTTTTGTTTTTTATTCAAGTGTTCATGATGAAACACACAAAACATTTAAGGGAATCTTACTTTGTTTCATTTTAGCATCAATATGCATCCTTTTTTGTGTCATTGTTATCAATGCAACATGGAAATGCATTGTGTTAACATCCTTTTAGAATCATGTGTATGATTATGGTGCCACATTAACATGCATTGACACTATGTGCATGATTATAGTGTCACAACAAAGCCATTTTTAGCTTCAAGTTAGAGTCATATTTGTGACATGTATCCAATTATTAATTATTATTATTGTTATAAATATTAGTATTATAATAAATATTGCAATAATACAAAATATTATTATTACCCCCTATATTGGGTGATAGGGAGGCATTCAACCATGGGGCCACCCCCCAAGGCGAGTTGCCACCTGCCACCAACAACCATTGACACTAGCCCACCTGGGTGCCTTCATTAACCCCCCTCATGCAACATCATTCCACCACCTCCACGCTCCTCATGGCTTCCTCTGCTCGATGCCACTCCACCACCCAATTCAATCTGATGATGCTCCCATGGTACATCTAGATCCCCTGACTTGTCCTTTGCACAAATCAAACTCTATAATCTTACTCACCTATAATAATGATGCATATGGATTTGGTCATCGCTCATTATGGGATCTAATTTCAATTTCTTCGATGAAGTGGCCACTCCTTAAAATCCCCCCCAACACCTTCTTCCCGGTTTCACTCCCTCGTCTTCCCTCTGCTCCCTCTATAATCATCCTCTCCCTTCTCCCCATTCAAAACCCTACTCTCTCCTCTAAACGGTGTCCCTTGGTTTCCCCTTACCCCAACTGCTTCCATGGCTCGCGATAGTTCCTCTTGTCTCTTTAGAGGAAGATCTTCCCGTCTCTCTAGAGGTAATTCAGGTTTGAGGCTTATTTCTGTGACCGAGGACTCATCCAAAGCCTATCAAGCCCACACCCTGTTAGAATATAATGGATGTGCTCATTTTACCATTGACAATATTTCTATTGTCACCCAACCATAGGCCGAAGCCACCCTCCAGGAACCTTAACCTTGACAGAGAATCACTCCGAAAGAAAACCCTAGGCTAGATAGCCAAACAAAGGGTAGTGCACCTTTCCCCAAGGATAGTGCACCAACAAGAGCTGATCAGATAGTCCAAACCCTAACCAAGAGATAGTCCAAGCCAAACGTGATTTGATAGCTGCAACAATTGCAATGGAAGCTCTCCTCAAACATGTGCACAAGACTGGGCACTGCAGTGTGCACAAGTTGCTGCTCTGCAATTCTGAAACTGCCTGCCAGAATGAAGACTAGTCTCTTGTATTTATAGTAAGTCTGGCTAACTTCTAGGGCCGACTTCTCATTCTGGGTACTTGTCTGTTCAGTATATTATTATTTCTTTTGGCCGAATTCTTCTCTTGGAGGGTAATAACCTAATATAAATTATCTTCTTGAGCTAACAAGTCTTCTAGGGTTATTAGCCAACTCATTAGGGTTTCTCTTGCTTCCTGGAGTATTCTATTCTCATTAGGTTTACACGTGGAGGTAAATACCTCCCACAGATACCATAATATAAACACTCCCTCCTAGCTAGGGAGGTATTACAGGTAATGGTCTTGAGCACAAAAACATACCATTCACTTGGTAGCATCAACATAGTTGTCTAGACTATCTCATGACTAGATCATGAGCATCATCATCACCATCAATGTCATCAACTGCATCATCTCTCAAAGCCATACTTCATATAAGTAATCAGACATGATGCTGGATAAGTCACTCACACCACAGAGTGATACAAGAGCCATTCTTCTAATCTAGACATACATCCTAGAAGAGTAGATGTTCCGAACCATTTTTCGTCTGGGAAATCTTTGTCCTTTAATCATCCATCTGGTTGATAATCATTTACCAAACTGTCGATAGTCTTCAAGGCAATTGGAACAAAAATAGAACACAACTGTGTCTATCCATAGTAGTACATAACTACAATCCAGTGGTATACTACCACACCAAGTAGCAAACAAATACTTGATCAAACAGTGGAACATATCCACCACAATAGTATACATCTACTATCATACAATCTTCATAACAATCATCTGATATCAACCTGCACATAAACAATGTTATGATATAAACTAAATCATCTATGCCAATCTTTCACTCACATCTGTGAGATTTGAAAGAATATCTTCCCTTAGAGTAGAACATCAATGATGGGCTATTTGCCTTATTCTTCTCAAACAAGGAAGAATGATTGTTTTGATTTCTGAGCTTGGACCATTCCTCACCCTGGGCCATTCCTCCAACACTAAACAAAGTGTAACCTGGAGAGAATGAATCTTCCCTAAGGAATGCCTTTCTCTGATTGTTGAGCCTGGACCATTCCCCACCCTGGGCCATTCCTCCGGCACTAAACAAAGTGCAACCTGGAGAGAATGAATACACCGTAAGGAGTGACTGTCCAAACCATTTCCTCTGTTAACCACAAGAGGAAAAGAATGTCTTGTATCAACCTCCAAAACGGACCATTCCTCATGTTAAACACAATGAGAAATCGTTGTCCGGTGAGGCGGGCCAGTCTTCTTGAGTAACCCTCAACAAGAGAGACTGCCCTAGACCACTCCCCATGTTAACCACAATGGGAAGTTGTTGTCTATGATACATCAGAAATATGGACCATTTCCCATGTTAACCACAATGGGAAATCGCTATTCGTCAGAAATCTCAATCCACTTTCTGAACTGGAGAGGAAACTGCTCATCCTGGACCATTTTTTGAACTAAAAAAATATTGTCCATAAATCAATACATATCAGTGCTCCCTCCCAACCTGGGATTCATCTCTTCCTTTTTCAATAAGGAAGTCGTCTCCATGAGCTCCAGCTTGAGTATGCAAACTCTTTTATCTTGGATGGAAGATTTACCAAAATGTCTTCTTATCTGCTCATCTGTGGAGATATGTATTGGAGAACCAATTTCTCCTTTCTAGAATTCATCACGGATAATGTAATGCTTGATTTCAAATGTACTTCGGTCTGGAACACTGGTTTTCTATGAAGGCTTCATGTAGCTCTAATCAATAGAGTATATCATTGTTGGAAAACTGGAACATATCCATTTGGCACTTCTTTTGTCATCATGAGATCTGATCTATTGAGTAATCATCTTGATACAATATATTTGTTATATAAAATCTTCACCACGCTTCTGCTGTGCACTGGAGGTTCTCCATCGAGCTATCTTTTTCCATCTGCATACAAGGGTCTCTTTCTAGTATGCCTCAAAGTCTTGAGGTTCTTCTTCATATGCTCTTTGTTCAATTTCTCTGGAGAACAATCTTTCCATTTATCTGATGTAGAATTCCAACTCATGGATGTTGCAGATGATATAATGACTCATGTAGAGATGTGTCTAGTTTACTGGAACAAGTAATCATCATAGTCTTTTCCCTACATTTGGGAGAACCTCTAGTTCTAGATMTCGCAATGCTTTCATTCATAAGTCTTCCATACACTGTTCTTCATCACGACTTTCAGTTCCTCTGCTTGATTTCTTTTAGTGAGTTCATATCAGGCTGGTAATCTTGTGATTCTCGATACAATTGTTGGTTGTTCTAGCTTCTCTTTCTTTCTTGGAATCTTCATGTTCTTATTTATGTTTTTCTTTAGCTCTTGGGTCCATGGAGTTTCTTATAGATTTCATGCCCTAAAGATTCAAATTTTTCCTTTCATCATAGGATCACGGATGTGAATGGAAAACTAGGGATACTTTAAAGCTTTTCTTCAAAGAAGACTTCTTATAAGGTTGAACTGATCACGTACTTCTTTTCATGTTTTCTACCATGGATATATACTTCATCGTCTTCAATGGATCGTAGGATTAGCTCCCTCCTAATCCTTGCTTCATGTATGAATACATGCTCTTATTGATGGTGATATATAATTGGCTCCCTCCATATAGGAGAGTCCACGTTTCCATCTGCATCCTTAATGTCTTCTGGAAAGCCTCATAAGTCTTTCTCCAATTTTCTCTTGATTGTTGACTTCTTTCTTCTAGGTTTCTTCAAGATTGATTCTAATTTCGGCTTAGCTTGTAATAGCTTCCACAAGATTTGTTTGATATATTTCATCCTTTCTTGTATAGTGATAGAAATCCTTATCTTGTTGTTCTTCCATAGATATAGTTCTTCTTGGAACATATTTTTAAGAGATAGATATACAATATATGTACAAAGACTTATACAAACAAGATATGTACAAGAACTAAGAAGAGTATTGTTACCTTCAGAAGAAGAAGTATCTTTCATCCTGCTTAGTCTTCTTTGTGGGTTCCTTTTATTCGACAACCGATGCTTCACATTTCTCCTTCCTTTTCTTTATCTTGGGACAATGATTCTTGTAGTGACCATACTTTCGATAGTTGAAGCATTGTACTTCTGAAATGTCTTTCTCTTTATTTGGCTTCCTCCTTGAACCAAACTTCCTTTTGTTCCTGAAATTCTTGAATCTTGTTGTGAAGGCTTGATCATCATACTTCTTTTGGGTTTTCTCTTTTGCACCGATCCTTGATTTTTCTTGAGCACAACAAGTCCAAAGTTCTTCAAATGTAGGCTATTCCTTCCTTGTGTTCATGCTTGCAACAAATGCATCCCACGTCTTGGGAAGACCATTGAGTACTATGTTTACAAATTCCTTCTCTGAAATGATCTCTTCAATAGCTTGTAGTTGATCTCTTAACTGAGAGATTTTCAGAAAGTATGATGTTATGTTGTCATCATCGTTCATCTTCATGTCACGGAGCTCATTCTTTAGACTCATTATTTGTCCAATGTTTTTGACTGGGAAGAGGTTTGTTAGGGCATCATACATCTTCTTTGATGAGTCAAGATGGGAGATGTAGGGTATCAAGTGTTCTTTTATAGAGTCCACTATGATACTCATGGCATTGATGTCACTGCCTTTGAACTTCTCCATAACTTCAACGTTCTGTAGTTCCTTCTCTTTTCCTTCTTCAAAATCTAGTTCCATGACCTTTCCTTTCATGATATCCAACACTTTATTCTTGGAAAGGATGAGGTCAATCCTTGTCTTCCATGCTATGAAGTTATAGGCTCCATATAACTTGTTCTCTGACTTCATAGAATAAGTCATGGCTTCTTTGACTTGGTCAAACCCTAGTTTTCACCAAAAACTCAAACTTGACGTCTTGGCTTGCTGAGAGTACAAGGAGATGTGCTAGGCTAAGGCGCACTGATCTATCCAGATATTAGGTCAATCCCTTCACTTAACGTGCCTCAACAAGAGGATTAGGGTTTCTGCAACTGCACCTGCTACTAACCCTAGCGACAGTGCTATGGTGACTGCTCTTGCTAGAAACCCTAGCGACAGTTCTTCAACGAGCTTAATATCCTTACGTCTATGTTTCGTTCCAGTGGTTAGACTGAATGAAGGAGGTGTGGGCCCATAACCTGTTAGAATATAATGGATGTGCTCATTTTACCATTGACAATATCTCTATTGTCACCCAACCATAGGACGAAGCCACCCTCCGAGCACCTTAACCTTGAAAGAGAATCACTCTAGAAGCAAACCCTAGGCTAGATAGCCAAACAAAGGGTAGCGCACCTTTCCCCAAGGATAGCGCACCAACAAGAGATGATCAGATAGTACAAACCCTATCCAAGAGATAGTCCAAGCCAAACGTAATCTGCTAGCTACAACAACTGCAATGGAAGCTCTCCTCAAACCTATGCACACGAATGGGCACTGCAATGCGCACAAGTTGTTGCTCTGCAATTCTGAAACTGCCTGCCAGAATGAAGACTGACCTCTTGTATTTATAGTAATTCTGGCTAACTACCATGGCCGAATTCTCATTCTGGGTACTTGTCTGTTCAATATATTATTATTTCTTCTGGCCGACTTCTTCTCTTGGAAGCTAATAACCTAATATAAATTATCTTCTTGAGTCGACAAGTCTTCTAGGGTTATTAGCCAACTCATTAGGGTTTCTCTTGCTTCCCAGAGTATTCTATTCTCGTCAGGTTTACACGTGGAGGTAAATACCTCCCGCAAATACCATAATATCAACACACCCCACCAAATATTAAGGATGAAAACAACTTGGCATGGGAGGACATCAGAGATCTGAGGTGTTTTATTTAAGATGATGAAGTGGTGCACTCCACGGGTTCGTGGATTCCTGACCCGGGCACCACATGAGCTTGTGAATCCTAGTACTTGAAAACCATAGAAATTTATTGGCATATCAAGATGCTGATGGGTTGAGTCTTGGTCAAGTGGCACAAGGTGCACCAGGATATTTTGTTGCAACTGGACGATGTGCAATGCAAATAAAATTAGTGGATCATAAAATCAACCTATTAGCAGACAAACTGGTTGGTCTGGATTTGACCAACTTGGATTTTCCTCAACCTCAAGTGCCTGTGGCTGAGGAACACCCTCCAATTGCTTAATTTCTTTTTCTTTTTAGTCTACTTAGCATGTTGTTTAGTCTACGAGGCCCGAGTGTCCTTCCCCCACCTCATATCAACCTTTTTTTATAATAGGAACCAACTAGAATTTTGCATAACAAACAATCCTAGGCTCTATTATTTCAAGTTTTGTAGTTCTAAAAGATAGAAGTTTCACAAACTCATAGACAATTTGATGCATTGCTGCTGGTTTGGTTTCCCAAGCGACAAACCACCAACGAAATTTTTGTATAATACTTTTATGATAATATAAAGATTGAGGATAACTTAAAAAAAATATTATTATAATAAATATTAATTATTATTAACTAATAATAGTAATAATTGATTAATTAATAATATGAATTTATATTTATTAACTATTGTTTTCATAAATAAATAAATTATTATTACTTTATTATGAACAAAATTTATTATAATTGTTTTTTTTGTTCATTTCCATATCTTTTTTTTTTAATCATTGTGATCTAATCTATGCACTGATGTTCAAACAATTTCACAACACGACAATAAAAACTCCATGTATACATGTATAGAGACAATCATGAAATTTCAATTCAAATCGGAAAATAACCATGCATTTTTTCTTCCTAAAAAAAGTGGTCTATTGTCACCCAAGGGAAATGTTAATCTTGTATAAAACAAGACATGAATAAATATCTACAAATATAACAAAACGAATCTCAATCAAAGTTGATTGATTTGTTGGAAGTGCCCTCCATGTCCTTCAAACCCTCCTCATCCCCACTATGTAAGAAGATAATTAAATAACACAAGTTCAATTAATTAAAGAATTTTAATTTTTACATGTAATGTAGTGCATGTAAGTGAAAGAGTTGTCAATATTCATAGACTCTATGAACTCTTCTCATCATCACCATCGAAGAACATACTAAAATATCAATTCAATTAATTAAATCATTCTAACTAGTAAAACATAATTAACAATTTATTGAGGCAAGTGATCTAAAGCTGCCACCATTTGTTTGGGTGTCTTAAGGTCCACCCTTCCTACTACCTTATCATTTTTTATTTTCCCTTCTCTTTTAGTTATTTGATATGCCTTTCCATACCTCTTTATCAACTTTTGTTGGTCTTTAGTTCTTTGTCTTTTTGGTTTAGGAATATTTTTGAATATTTCCCTAAATTTTCTTAACACGATAGAAAATGAAGACAATTATAAAAATCAATGGAAAGACATAATAAAATAAAAAAGGTAAAGGACTAAAAAAATGAGGGAAGAAAAAGAATAGTTTGAATTTCACCTAATTTCTCCTCCTCACAGTATTTTCTATTCTCTTCATTCCCCATATGCCACTTACATTGTGTGTTTGAGTACCTTTAATGAAGACACCACAATGCATTTTTCTTACTATTAGTACCAATATATTTCAATGTTTGTGATATACTTTAGAAAATTTCCTAGTGATATTATCCAATATCTCTATACAATTGTTTTTTCCTTTCTTTGGAATCTCTCCTCTCTAATCAACTTGTAGATGGTTCATCTTGATTTGATACAAGCATCGTTTTCCCCCGTGAGAGTGTTGATGCAAACAAATATTTTTCATCAAACTAAGAGAGTTCACTTAAAGCTAAAGCTCAATTATCTCTTTTCATTTAAAATAAAAAACTTCTTTGGCTTAATGACCCATCTAACAATATATGAATTTAGAAACTGATTTATTAAAATCTAAATCCTAGATGTAATTCTAAATCTAAAATAGAATGGAGTCCTAAAACTAAATACCTAGCTAAGATTTTAAGAAAAAAAAGTGAATAGGAAATCAATAATTATTTTAGCGATTAAAATAGAAAGCAGTTTATTGTATATTAATAGCAGAAATATATCATTAACCAATAATAAAATAAAATTTTCGTGTATTCAATTTATTGATTATAACTTCACAATCAAAAGTGAGCAATAATAATAAAAATAAACGGCAACTGCATGAGAACAATCTACAAGTAAAGACAATATTCTTACCTCCATTCCAACCTTAACAAACAAATGAATACTACCATTCAAAGAAAATTACAAGAATAACTCTCCAAAAGTGGCTAGCTTTGGCTTCTCAATTAATGTTGAATGCAGTTTACAATATCAAGTAAAAATCCTTTTTCTTTCTAGCAAACAACTCTTTTATACAAAAGGGCAAGGGAGATATTGTAATGATCGCAAACAAAATTCTTTCTTGGAATCACTGACTACTACTAATTTATTGAGTTATTAAGTGCATACATAATTCATCAACACATGGAGATCACAATATATTCAAGATGTAGAAGCACAAGCAAAGATCTGACCTTTTTATTATGAGCAATGTAAGATCAATACAATAGATGGCCGATCTGGCATAAACCTCAGATGGCCGTGCAAGCAATAGATATGAGCTGCTACAAAATGCTCCCGCTAATACAAAAGATGCCTCCAAAGGCTGAATAAGAAATGAAGATCAATATAAGCATATCTGAATGCCAAACTCTCCAGCTGAAGAATGCCACGCTCCAATAGAAGGATGAAACCCTCAATAACTCGGCCCTACTGCCAAAAGTGTCCAATCACCTTAATAAATATGGAAACTGATAGATCGGGTGATGGTAAGAACAACCCAGGTGACCGAATCTCCAAGATCCCTCTCAATCTCTGTAGATCTGAATTCTTCACTGAATGGTGTGCCCCACTGGATGACTGA